>JBCNJP010005530.1:0-10000 GCA_039602395.1 Deinandra increscens subsp. villosa
TCGACACTATCAAATCTGCTTTTGATGTTGAAAAGCATCTGTTGGAGGAGCACAAGAAAACTTTGGAGGATGATAGAAGTTGGCTAATTGCTGAAGGTATTCCTGCGGCTGTGAATAAAGTCCTGAAGGGTCAAGATCTTAAACTTGCAATTACCACTGCTCTTAATGCCATGAATGCCTATGGCTACAATGAGGGTGTCCGTGCAGGAGTGTTCTCCGCATCTGTTGACCCTAAAGTGACCGCTGTAACCTGCCAACGATTCGACCCTGAAGCTCCCAAAAAACTGCAGGAAGCAACTGCCAAATTCCAAAAGCTGACATTTCCTTTTGCTGAAGCTTGCAAGAACCTACAAGATGCTCCCATTGATCAAGTCAAAGAAACCCTAGTAGCTGATACCCCATCAACTATCATCCGCCACCCGTGAAGACCCCAGGTAAAACTTTCTTTCAACCACTCTTGAACAAACAATGCTACATTTGACTCCACCTGCGAGTGGATTTATTTTGATTGCCCGTATGTGTAGGGCTTAACCTTTTAAACAATTTTACCTTTATGTACTTTCCATGACATGTGGTTTGCTTATTTTGAATGCACGGTTATGACTTTATTATGTCATTGTGTTAAATATATCTTGCATTTTCTCGTTCGCAAGTGTATATGTTATATTATCAACCTAGATGATCACATGCGTCCATGTCATCACCTTAGGTTTTTAATCATAACCATACGCATACTTGTTGGGCTAGATTTATTTAAGGCATGAACATTAGTATTGGGCTTAGTTTATCTTTGTTTTGGGCTTGGTTAGTTAATGTATTGGGCCATGTGGGCCGATTTTGTATTGATTATGATTAGGGCTTTTATGTTTATGATTGGGCTAGGTCTCTTGTATTGGGTACTATATAAACCTCATTATGTTTATGATTGAAGCAAGCTTTTCAATACATTCTAAGGAGTTTACGATTTCTGTGTGAATTCCTATTTACGATCAGCTTCACTTGTTGTGTTTCTCATTCAAGATTCAATCTTTCTCATAGATTGAATCTATTTCATCTACTTGTCTCTTGAATCAATCGTATTTGAGGATTCCGCACTCATTTACGATCATATATCGTGTGAGTGGTTTGATCTCGGACCTACAATTGGTATCAGAGCCAAGAATCTTAGATTCGAGGCTCTCACGATATAGATTCAAGTGTTTTCTGGGTTAAAGTTCGGATTTTTGAAGGTTTTAGAGCTGTTCCTCGTGATTACGATCAATTTTTCTGGGTTTCAGTGTGTTTACGACTTCTGAAGTTGAAGATCTTCATCAGCTGTGTGTTTACGACATCAAGATTGGATTTTTATCGGGTTTACGATCGAGAGATTTGTGTTTACGATTTTGCTTGGTCGTAATCGGTGTTTACGATTCTGCTTTACCGGAATCACAAGTCGTAATCTGTGTTCACGACTGTTTTTATCGTAATTGGAGTTTACGATTGGTTCTTATCGGAAACGGTGTTTACGACTCGGCGATCGTAATCAGTTATCGTAATCGGTGTTTACGATTGTATCAATCGGAATTGGTGTTTGCGAGTTCATTGGATCGTAATCAAGCGTTCACGATCGTAATCAACAGTTTACGATCGTAATCAGGTGGCTTCTATTGTAATCTCATTATTTGGACGTTTGGACTTTAGTTTTAGGTTTCCTAAGCTTACGAAATGGATTTTGAACCAAGTATGTATCAGAAATTGGACTTCAAGATTGGGTCTATTACACGTCCACCGAGACTTACTTCGGCAGATAACTTTTTGGAATGGAAGTATAGGTTTGAAAACCACTTGAAGAGTGTTGACTTGAGATTGTGGAGAGCAGTGCTGAATGGACCACATGTGCCTACTCATGGAGAAGGAGCTAAGTCAGGAAAAGCTAAGACTGAAGAAGAGTTTGAAGATGAGGACTGGGAAAGGTGTAACAAGGCTGAGAGGGCGTTTGCAATTATGACCATGGCACTAACACCTGACATTGCTCAAGGGTTTAAGCATTGCAAGACGGCGAAGGAACTCTGGAATGCTTTGATTGTTGCCTATGAGGGAAATCCGGACATTAAGGCAAGTCGAAAGCAAATGTTGAAGCAAAAATTCAATTTGTTCAACCATATCCAAGGTGAATCATTTGAAGCGCAAGTACAAAGGTTTGTATCTCTGATGGCAGAAATGTCAAGTTATGGTGTGGAGCCGGATTTGGAAGACAAGAATTTGAAGCTGCTGAACAGTTTACCAAAGTCATGGAACACTAATATCTCAATCATTAAGGACAACAACAAATTGAGTGAGCTATCTCTTGATGAAATGATCAACAAGTTGAAGTCCAAGCTTATTGATGACAAGCAACGAGAGTTGAATCACATAAGCTCTCTTAGTTTGGCTGGGAAACTGAATCAAGCTTTGTTGTCGGAAGAAGTAGATGTGAAGCAGAAAGGAAAGTCTGTTGGAGGTGGATCAAGTTCTGTGACTAAAGCAAATGCATTTGTAGCACAACCTCAATCTAGTTCGAGTGGAGGTGAAAATACTGAGGCTGCCAATGATCCCAATTTTGCACTTGGTATGGGATTCATGAACAGTTATCATGCTTTAATGGCAGGAACCCTAATCCCTACTGAGATCCTATCAGGAGAGCTGAATCAGATAAATCCAGAGGATGTGGAGATGTTGGATGTCTCTTGGCAAATGGCTATGGCTGTGTTCAGGGCTAAGAAGTTCATGGCGACTACAGGGAGAAATGTTTGGAAGGATCAAGACAAGATCAGAATGGGGTTTGATAAAACCAAGCTTAGGTGCTACAATTGTGATGAGTATGGGCATTTTGCAAGAGAATGCAGCAAGCCAAGGAAGGAGAAAGCAGAGATAAAGAAACCAGCTGATGGGAAGGCAAAGGCAGAGACAAGCGCTTTGATGGTACAGGAAGGAGGAGGATATGACTGGACTTCCCAAATGAAGGATCTGAGTCTGACACATGCTATGATGACTGCTATGGATGATGATGATGAGGAAGAGCATGCTTTTGTCGTTACTGAAGATGAACCTGAGGAGAATGAAGCTATGGCAGCTGACCACACCAAGGTATGTTCTAACCCTGTTTGTCATCGTATAATTACTGGTCTTAGACAATTTTGCAAAAACTTTGAATTAGAATTGTTTGAGACAAAATGTGAAAGAAGCTCATTTAAGGGTAGATGGCAAAAGAATGAAGAAAAAGTTAAAGCCCAGAAATTAGATATAGTGAAATATAAGAAACTTGCAACTGAGAATGCCTATTTGTATGACAACGCTAAGTTAGAAATAGCTGAGCTAAGTAAGCAGATGGATGACCTTAAGCATAAGAACAATGAGTTGCAGAGGTTAAGCTTGACATGAACCTTATGAGAAGCAAAAGAATGTTACAGGCTAGTAAATCTCTAGATACTTGCATAACTGAGGTTAGAATGGGTAAGGATAAAGGTGGAATAGGAATTAGTTTTGCAAACAAGAACGTTGTTCCTCAAGATAAAACTAGAGATGTGATAGGAATGATCTTAGAGGAGGATCAGATAGATAGATCTGCATCGGAAATGCATGAAGAAGGACCTCCTTTAGATAGTGTCTTGGTTGGAGTGAAGCCTATGACAGTAGAGGAAATTGAAAATGAAAAGCACATGACTTATGGCTTGGGTAATAAGGATAATGTGAAGACAGATGCGTGTGAAGCAGGTCCATCAAATACTTCTCTGAATAACTGTGTGAGCACTTCTGATGTATCTATTTATTGTGCAGATGAAGTAGAAATCAAAGACATTTCTGAGGAGGATGCAGAGTGTCAGAGAGTGGCAGAGAGTCATGAGTCTAGTAGTTCTAGTAGTTCTAGTTTGTGTTTACCTAAGGATGATGTAATGGCACTTGTGTCAGAACTAGAAACATCCAAGTCAAAACAAGTAGCTGTATCGTTGTTAAAAAATGTTTCAGAATCGAATGAAAAAGTGTCTGGTTTTAAAATTCGTGTGCCTAACACAAAAATAGGTCGTGAGACTAAGCCCAAAGACTTTGTTGCTTATCCCCAGGTTGTGTCAGCTTTTAATAGAACAAACAAATCTAAATCAGAACAATTTTGTTTAATTACACAATCTGATAAGGATAAACAACGTGTTATACACAAATGGGATGATAAGCCAGAGTGGAAGTCGTCTTACCCAAGACGTTCGTACCTCTGTAGTCATGTCAATGGACCTAGACTCATGAATTTCTTTCAATGTGGAAAGCCAGGACATTTTGCAGCTAACTGTGTTAATAGACCTTACCAACCATACTATCCGCAAAACCCACGGACTAGTATGTTGGAGAAAATGATGACCGGAGAGAAGCAAAAACAAAAGCAGAAACAACAAGCTGTGTCTCAGGGGAAGCAGTGTTTTGAACCAATGAAGACTGAACAGTCTAAGGTTTCAAACGCAAAGGCACCTGTGACAAAGCCTGTTGTTGATAAGTGGAATGTGACCAGAACTCCAAAACAAACTTATGTATCTAAAGGAGTTTACCACAAGATAAAACCAGAATTTGTTGAAAAACAAGTGGCTAAAGTAAAAAGAGCTAATCAACCTAATGGCAAAGCGAAAGCCGAGCAACAGGTTTTGAAACAAAAAGGTGTCGCTCAAACAAAACAACTTGTGTATACTAAACTGAAACTTGAGTGGACACCGGTTAAAAAGCCAACTGGTAAAAAAGTCATTTCATCACAAAAGAAACCTGTGACTGTGAACAATTCAACAACTGTGTTGAAACCAGAGAAAACCACCACATGGAAACCAAAAGTCAACATCTCAAAATGAGAATGTGTCTGGATCAAAGTCTGAAATGATTCTTCAATTAGTTAACTACATTGATGCAAAAGGTGTGCCCAGATCTGTTATGGCCTGGGTACCTGGATCTCATTAATTTCTGATTCTTGTAGGGACAGCCAAGAAGATCTATCAACAATCTCTGGTATGTTGATAGTGGTTGCTCCCGACACATGACCGGAGATCTGTCCCTTTTGGAAGATGTAGAGGATTTCGATGGTGGAGGAGTTTCATTTGCAGGTGGTGTGGGTGGTAGAATTAGCAAGAAAGGTGTTGTGAGAAGTGGAAATCTGTCTTTTTCTGACGTACATTATGTGGAGGAACTGTCTCACAGTTTGCTGAGTGTTTCTCAGATCTGTGACAAAGACTTTTCTGATACGATGCGCACTCTGACGTAATCGGAAGGAATGCATTATTTTGAAGCCCGGCGTGAAGATTCCCGAGGAGTGTATACTGATGCGCACTCCAAGACGCTCAAATTCATATCTTCTTAACATGGGCAATCCTCCAACGTCAGAAGAAGCATGCCTCATCTCAAAACAAAACGAAAATTTGGCTATGTTGTGGCATCGTCGTCTGGGGCATGCAAATATGAAGAACCTGACCAAGCTCGCGAAGGGAGAGCATGTCAGAAAGCTGCCGATTAAAGACTTCTCAACTGTTGAAAAATGTGTGGCATGTGCGAAGGGGAAGCAGCACAAGTTGCCACACCGTCCGAAGATAGCAAACTCTGTGTCATCAGTTCTACAACTTCTACACATGGATCTATTTGGGCCTATGCAAGTTCAGAGCATCAGCAAATTCTCCTATTGTCTAGTGATTGTGGACGACTTTTCACGTTTTACTTGGGTCTACTTCTTGTCAAACAAGTATGAAACTCCAGCCCTAGTGAAACAGTTTGTCACTCTCATAGAAAATCAGCTGAACAAGAAGGTCAAAGCTATCAGATCGGATAACGGAACGGAATTCAAGAACGCTGAGTTGAATATGTTTTGTGGGGCTAAAGGGATTGACAGACAGTTCAGTGCGCCCTACACCCCTCAACAAAATGGGGTAGCTGAGAGAAGAAATAGGACACTCATTGAAGCTGCAAGGACGATGATGTGTGAAGCTAAACTCCCAATCTTCTTCTGGGCTGAAGCAGTCAATACGGCGTGCTACGTGCAGAATCGCGTTTTGTTGAACAAGCGTCATGAGAAAACACCGTATCAGATTGTCTATAAAGAAAAGCCAACGGTGGGATATTTTAAGACATTTGGATGTCCGTGCACGGTACTGATACAGTCCGACGTAGGGAAATTCGAGGCGAAAGCTGATGAGTGTTATTTCGTTGGTTATTCGGGAAATAGTGCTTATCGTGTCTATAACAAGACCACCGGTTTGATCATTGAAGCGTTCAACGTGGACTGGCTTGAAGACAATCCGTCGGATGCAGGAACCGGACCTGATTGGATTTTTAATTATGGGTCTCTGTTTGAAGGATTCAAGTTTTCGAATGAGCTTCACAACTTAGGGGAAGAAGAAGAGATTATCACTCAGCCATCTGAATCAAGACCTCACACTGAAAGAGTCTGTGAGAAGGCACCAGTTCCTGTTCCTACAAATGACAACGCAGATGCTCCGGGAACATCAGGAACTTGCGATAATGATTCAGAAATTCCACAAGGCTCAGGTATGAATGATATAAATGATAATATTGTTAGTTCTAATCTACCTGTTTCTGTGTCTGTGCCAGAAGTTCAGGTATCTAGGATCAACAAGGATCATCCAGTCAGCAACATACTTGGACCAGTGTCTGCAGGAGTTTCAACTAGAAGCCGCACAGGGGATATCAATTTCTGCATGTACTCATGTTTTATCTCCCAGATTGAGCCTCCGAATGTGATGGTTGCTCTCAGAGATCCGAATTGGATAGAGGCCATGCACAATGAGCTTAATCAGTTCTCAAAGCTGGGAGTGTGGCGACTTGTGAAGCGGCCAGATGACAAGAAGGTGATTCCCACGAGGTGGCTTTATAAGAACAAGAAGGATGACTCGGGAATCATTGTAAGAAACAAGGCGAGGTTAATAGTACAAGGTCACAGGCAAGTTCACGGGATTGACTATGACGAGGTATACGCTCCGGTGGCGAGATTGGAAGCAATTCGGATCTTTCTGGCTGTGGCATCGTATCTCAATTTTACAGTCCATCAGATGGATGTGAAGACTGCCTTCCTGTATGCAGAGATGAACGAAGAAGTTTATGTAACTCAACCACCAGGGTTCATAGATGAAGAAAATCCAGATCATGTTTATCTACTGGATAAGGCCTTGTACGGTTTGCATCAAGCTCCTCGTACCTGGTATGAAACGTTGTCCAATCACCTGGTGGAGAATGGATATACAAGAGGAGTTGTTGATCAAACTTTGTTTAGAAAGAGGGTGGATGAGGATATAATCATGGTGCAAGTGTATGTAGATGACATCATCTACGGTTCAACAAACGAGGAATTGTGCACCGAATTTGAGGAGATCATGAAGAAAAAGTTTGAAATGAGCGATCAGGGGGAGATGAGTTTCTTCCTAGCCTTGCAAGTAAAACAAGATGAATCTGGGATTCTTATTCACCAAGCCAAATATGTGAATGAGATTCTAGAAAAATTCAAGATGCAAGACTCAAAGCCAATTTCAACTCCAATGGCATCCCGACCTCTCTTGTCAGCAGATGCAGATGGGGAGTCAGTGAGCGAATTCACGTACCGATCAATGATTGGTTCACTGATGTACTTAACAGCAAGTCGGCCAGATATTATGCATGCAGTTTGCTTGTGTGCTCGCTATCAGGCTAACCCTAAACTTTCTCATTTAAATGCTGTTAAACGTATTTTTAGGTATCTGAAGGGCAGGCCTAGGCTTGGTCTTTGGTACCCAAAGAACACTGACTTTCAATTGTATGCATATACTGACAGTGACTATGGAGGCAGTGACTTGGATCGAAAGTCAACCACTGGAGGATGTCAATATCTGGGCGATCGACTCATTTCCTGGCAGAGCAAGAAGCAGCATACCGTATCTAAATCAACTGCCGAAGCAGAGTACGTGGCAGCATCTGCCGGTACTTCACAGGTAGTATGGATCCAAAACCAGCTCACAGACTACGGTATGGAATTCGTTAACACTCCTATCTTCTGCGACAATGCTGCTGCTCTGGAAATTGTGAAAAACCCTGTCCAACATTCTAAAACCAAGCATATTGACATAAAGGTACATTTCATTCGAGATTGCTATGATCGGGAGCTAATTCAGCTTCAAAAGGTAAGCTCCGATCCGAATGTGTCGGACATTTTCACAAAACCCCTCCCGCGTCCAAATTTTGAAATGTGTGTCGAAGGCCTTCGGATGATTGCCTTCGAGGAATGATCTGATCAATTTTTATTTGTAAATATTTGTTTTAAGAAAAGTTTCAAAGAAAAATATAAAAATAGAAAACTTAATAATAATAATAATAATATGTAGTGTTTGTTTTTCAAAAGCCTCATAAAAACAGGGGAAGAAATATAATTGTCTCAGAAAATACAAAAAATATCTGTTTGAGGTTTTTATGATGTCTTTTGTTTTGCCTTGAGTTGGTAGGAAGTGATATAAATTTCCATGACGATCGGAGACTGACACGTGTAAGGCAGAAGTGAAAGACGTCTCAAAGATGATGTTCGGTAAGCTAAATAAAAAACAATGATCATCCATTGTAAGTGCAGTAAACTTAACTCTTATATATGTTTAGGTTTCCATCCTAGTTTACATAGTTTAAAAAACTGAGACCCGACAAAAATGGGTTGAGAGTGGTATTTACCTAGTATTCACTCTCTCACACGCCATGTTTATACTGTAAATGACAACACCACAGAAAAAGAAAAAGAAAAAGAAAAAGAATTCAAAAAAATAAATTGTGAAAAAGAAAAAGAAAAGAAAATTATTCTGTTGGTCTTCTCTGCGTGCTTATGCGGCCGACCTGATCACCAACCGATAACTCATGAAAATAAGAAATAAGTGGTTGTCAAAGCAGTGTTGCTTGGTTCCTCAAGTTGGGGGTTTGTGAATCCTCAATAAACTCTGAGGTTGGGTAGGTTTTGCTATGAATAATTGGGCGTGGGGACGGTTAAACATAACGGTAATTGTGTACCATATCTAAGCACTTTAAAATTTTTTACTGGATGTGAGTTTATATGATTTCAAAAGATTTTGAGCAAATATCTAGAGCGTCGAGTAACGGAAGCTGAAAAGAGTTCCTCAGTTAAAGATGTGTCTGGTTTGATCCATGAAAAACATCAATCTCAAGGTAAGTATGTTTTTGTCTAGTATTTTAAATTATCTTGATTTTGTGCATTTTCAATATTTGTTTTTAGTCTTTAAATATTTAAAGTTTTTACTTTATGATCAAGATCAGATACTCGGGGCTAAGTTTGAGGGGTAGCTTCGTTAAAATTCTCAGTTATGCATCAAAGTTAACATTTTTTTAAGAGAATTAACTTGTTTATGAGGTTTGGGAGGTTTTTGAAACATTTTTGAAGAATCAGGGGGCAAAGTTGAAAATTTTCAAAATGGGTATAAAAGCCCATTTCCGATTACGATCCATCACTTTCTCCTTTCGTCTCGTTTACGATTCCGTCTCGGAAACCCTAACCCTCCGCCGCACCCTCGCCGGAAAAGTCATCTAGCCCACCTCCGGCCGTCCATCGTTTAATCAGAGCTCACCAACAGCCTCGTAATTGATTTTCGTTCATAAATCATATCTCAATCGACTACTTTCACGAGATTTCATAGATCTATTCACAGATTTTGTGTCCGAAACCCTAACTCGAGTTCCTCACTGTTTTCGAGTTGTTTTTTACAAGGGTTGAAGTCGTTTCTGGGTTTACAATCGTTTATAGGTAGTTATTGGTGCTCATTATGCATATTTGTGGTGTTTTAATGAGTTTCCGAGTATTTGCAGGTTTTAACAATGGCGGATGGTGTGTTTACGATAATCTCGATGAGGAAGAAGACGTTTCGTGATTACGATCCGAGATTACGATCGGTGTTCACGATCGATGTTCACGATCGATGTTTCCGACTCATGTTTACGACATTCGGAGTTTACGATCGGGCTTAGATCTTTTAGAGAGTTCACG
>JBCNJP010005532.1:0-12618 GCA_039602395.1 Deinandra increscens subsp. villosa
ACTAGAGATCAATCGCGCGTTGCTGCCAGGGGCGGATCCAGGAATTTTTTTCTATGGGTTCACTTTTTACCGGTGGTCGGAATTCTAATAACCAAATACCAAAATTTTCGCTTTAGTAGGGTCGGGTTAGATGCTCCTAATTCATAGAACCGGACATAAAAATCTGCGGGTTGGTACAAGTGTGCAACAGTTTAAGTTGGGAAAAATTGATCACAATAAAAATACGAATACACCATATAATAATAAAAAAAAAACATTGTTAACGTGACGGGGTGGCCGGTAGATGGTGGTGGTTGTGGAGGGAGGCGCTAATCAGCGTATTTTAGGTTCACTTTATTTGATACTAATTATATTAATATACACCGACGTGAGTATAAATTATATTGATTTAATCAATTTTTATGTTTAGTATGTTAGAAAGAAAATGATTTTAAACGATGTAACTAATAACTAAGTTGAATATATCGGTTAAATAAAATATTAGAAGAAAAAGGAAAACGTATATTATATCTTTTTCACTTTTCGTGAACCACATTGTGGTTACAGCAACATGAAGCAGGAAAAAATGAATTGGGCTTTGGCCCATTGAGGCAGATCGAGCAAGTATAATCGAACATGACACCCACCGTGTTTGGTGACCTAATAAAAAAAAATGGCTAAAGAAGTGGAATCGAACATGTATCCTCCACGTTAAAAACATGAAACTTACCAGCTACACCATCAAATATCTAGTTATAGGATTCACTCCTCATATATTTAAGGATTCACTCCAACTTTTTCTTATATAATTCTACTAAATTTCAAAACGCAGTGGGTTCCCATGAACCCGTTACCAACATACTAGATCCGCCACTGGTTGCTGCAGTAATCTAGGAAAATATCTGAAAAAGTGAATAAAATAGATAAAATATAGATTTATAAGGGTTATATAGCTTTTGTATAAACACATCTCTCATAAATTCAAGATGTTATATTCCATTTCTTTAATCTTTAATTGTTCATGTTAATACACTTAATATTTGTATTACATCCCATATTTAAAATCAACGTGCCGTCTCAAATAAAGTTCTCTGTATCCAAGCACTTTTAGTATAAAATATATAATTTGTATCTATATGCATTAGGATCCTGATTAATGGATCTCTCGGTTCGAGAGAAAAAAATAAAACGATCGAACCATCTCTTCTAACTCTTTTTCAAATTCGATAAATGTTGGTTGATCGTATATTTCATTAGAGTTCTATGATTCAGAGTATCATTTCTTATTTGATCTCTTTGAATTCCATATTCGAAGTTGCGATCGGATCTATTCATTAAAAAAAATCGATTCAATACATTTCTTATGTACCTATGTGTGCCATCTTCCCTCATTAACTTTCTTTATTCAATTATTATTATTATTTTTTGAGCTGCCTCATTAATTATAAAAAATATATAGTCTCACAACTTATAACCTCCCCTCATCCAACGTTATCTCTGATCCCCAAAATGAAAGGCTTGACATCCATGTGTTGTTGGGAAGTTGTTCAGATGTGCAAAATTTTAGCCTCGCAACATTGATAAAAATAAGCATATTGTTCCCTTCTCGTTATAACAGAGAGTTATTGTGTTAATAATATTTTAAAATCTAGATAAAAATCTACACTATTTAAAAAGTTCGCTTACACACTTTTGTTGACGTCGAGATTTAAAATCTCAACCTAATGTAAACAAAATGACAACACCTTAACATTCCTCTTGGTACCAGAAAGCCTTTGGTGTGTACACACATATATATAATTAGGATCTAATACCTAGTTTGTTTGTTTGTTTTTTTTGTTTTTTTTTTTTAATATGAGAAGTGTAAGAAACAATTTAGACCATTGATCTAGATAATCAATGGTTAAGAAGGTTAATTTGATTACTTTCTAATTGTTGTATAGTCATGAATATGCAATTCGGCAACAGAATAATCATGTGTATGAAATTAAGCCAACAATGTCATCCACATATGGTGTTGCCAAGTTTAAAAGCATTCATTGAAATTGTAATAGATCTTTAAGTAAAAGGGTGATCAATTTTGTTGCAAAGAATAAAAACATTAATACAAAATAGAAACTAAATCATTGTAGAATAAGCATACAAAATAACTCAAAAAAAAAAAACACCCTAACTCTCATAAGACCAAAAATAACTCATAACTAACACTAAAATACATATAGATGCCTAAAAATTGGCAAACATACATCGTCATTTCCATAACAACACAAATTAATCATGTCCTTCCAATAGACTATATTAATATGTTGGGTTATATAACTTTTATCAAAACACGAGTACGCAGCGGAAAGAATCCTATGAATTAATCTAACTAACCGGTATTAGAACGTGTACCTTTTTAGCTCGGCAAGACTTGATCTCTTGGAGGATTTGATATAAATCCCTCTACGATCGCACACACGACACACCAATGCTATGTGCTAGCAACCGATCACGAACTCCTCTTGATGTAGGCTTGGTCGAACCACACAAGAATCGAAACCTCCCTTGGGTTTTCTTGTTGCCGAAAATTAGAGAGTAGAGAGAGAGAATTAGGGTTTTGCCTTTATCTCATAAAGCAGCAACTAATCCTTAAACCCACAGGGTCTATTTATAGGATTAGAATACTTGATAAACAAGCAAAAGGGATAGGCATAAGAGCCCTAGACGAATTCGGCCTAGAGGCCTTATCCACAACCTTTTCTTAATTGTAATCCAATTACAATTCTCTCTAATTACAATACAACTAACACCCCTCTGTTAACAATTAACTGTCAGTTTTTAACGAAACCTCGTTAAATGTTCGTGATAAATATTAATTAACCATTAATTAATATTAATACATTTGGTGTCGAGACGTGTGACCCCGTAGGCTTAAATAATTTCCAGACATACGCTTACTATTACATGATCATATCCCTACAGCTCCCACTTGAGCTTGCAATAGTAAAGGTAATAACATTGGTTAGCGTCTAGCAACACGCCAATGTTCCCAGAAATATTTAAGTACAGTCTCTCAAAGTGTATTTAAATGGTACAGTCATTTACTATCCCTTTGTTACCGATACCGTGTTAAATATGAATATGGATCAAGTCATTTCATACTTTAACGATTCTGTTTCTCATTCTCACAACTAACTTAAGATTACCGAATTGCAAATCGAGACATCTCTAGATTTCATTTGGGCACGGCCATGCAAACATCTTAATTAGTCCAATGAGGGGCCCAGTGGTATTTGCTTCAGCACAAAGCTGAAGGAACAAATCCTCTTGACTACACGTGTCAAGTCACATACTTCACTACACTTACTGAAAATAGCCCTTTTGTACTACCTTATTCAGGATAGTTAGACCTATATCAAGTAGGTGCAATCCATACATGCATGACCTGCTTGTATCTCAAGTCTAAGGATGAGTAAAGCAACCATTTACGAATTTCACTCAATGACGACGATCCATAAAGTGACAATTCGTTAGTGGGTCAGTCCAGTATGCATCCAAATGAATACCATGTGAGTTTGGTGGGACCATCCTAACCAATCACTCAGATTTTGTCTTAGTTTAACTATATTCCCATATAGTTAATCGACAATGGACAATTTAGAATACTTGACAAGTACTCAAGGATTAAACATGCAAATATAGGACACAACTTAACCATTAAATGAAATCAAACATATCAAATACTTTATTTCATTATATAAACAGAAATTGCTTAACGTCCTTTATCCAAATACCGAACATCAGACATACATGATTTAACTAGCTAATTTAAGTCCCATGCCCTCGGCATGCCTTTCAAGCTTCGGCCTCGACAAAGCTTTCGTAAAAGGATCAGCTAAGTTACTATCTGTGTGAACTTTGAGTAATTTGATTTCACCTAGTTCGATCTGCTCACGAACATAGTGATATCTCCTGGCATAGTGTCTGGCGCCCTTCTGAACTCCAGGTTCTTTGGCGATGACTAATGCACCCGAGTTATCGCAGTACATGTCGATCGGCAAGTTACTTGTGGGGACAATGTCTAGCCCACTAATAAACTTCCTTATCCAGACAGCCTCCATTGCAGCTTCCGAAGCAGCAATGTACTCAGACTCTGTTGCAGACATAGCAACTGTGGTTTGTTTCTTGCTTTTCCAATCCACAGCGCCTCCATTCATAACGAAGACGTACCCAGACTGAGACTTCGTGTCATCTCTATCAGTCTGAAATCCAACATCACAGTATCCGGTCACTTTGAGCTCTTGATCTGGATTTCCCCCATATACCAAAAACAAATCTCTAGTAGCCCGTAGGTACTTGAGAATGGTCTTAACAGCAGTCCAGTGACTTTCACCTGGATTCTGTTGATAACGGCTAACGATATTTTGCGCAAACGCTATATCAGGTCTAGTGCATCTCACCGCATACATGATAGAGCCTACAGCCGAAGCATAAGGGACTCTCTGCATACGCTTCACCTCATCAGGTGTAGAAGCACGTTGTTTAACCGACAGACCAAGTCCTTCCTGCATTGGTACTATACCACGCTTGGAATTCTCCATCTTGAATCGCTTCAAGATCTTATCAATATAAGCACTTTGACTTAGTCCAATCAACCGCTTAGTTCTATCTCTATAGATCTTGATTCCAAGAATGAATGCTGCTTCTCCTAAGTCTTTCATAGCAAAACACTTTCCAAGATGGGATTTTACATCTTGCAACATTGGAATGTGTTTTCCTATTATCAATATGTCATCTACATATAAGACAAGGAAAGTAACATTACTCCCACTAGCTTTGCGATATACACATGGCTCATCGGGATTCTGAACGAAACCAAACTTTTTGATTTCTTCATCAAACCGTTTATTCCAACTCCTCGATGCTTGCTTTAGTCCATAAATGGACCTTTGGAGCTTGCATACTTGGTTGGGATGTTTTGGATCAATGAACCCTTCAGGTTGATCCATATAGACTTCTTCATCCAAGTAACCATTTAAGAAGGCAGTCTTAACATCCATTTGCCATATCTCAAAGTCATAGTACGCTGCTATGGCTAAGAGAATCCTAATAGCTCTAATGTCTGCTACTGGTGAAAAGGTCTCATCATAGTCAACGCCAAAACGTTGAGTATAACCTTTCGCCACGAGACGAGCTTTATAGGTGTGTACATTTCCATCCATGTCGGTCTTCTTCTTGAAGAGCCATTTACTCCCAACGGTTCTTGCGTTAGGAGGAAGATCAACCAGGGTCCAAACGTGGTTATCTTGCATGGATTTCATTTCCACATTCGCAGCTTCAAGCCATTTCTCAGATTCCGGATCTGATAATGCAGCTTTGAAGTTCGGAGGCTCATTGAGATCTCCTGATACGTTATCCTCGGATTCGACTAGACCAATCCATCTATCCGGTTCACGTACGACCCTTTCGGATCTACGAAGTGGAATCGCAACATCATCGACTTGAGGTTCATCTCTTTGAACATTTTCCCCCCCAAGTTGATGATTGCTAGTTGTTTCAGAAGGTGACACATCTTCTAGTAGTTCTACAATTCTCCCACTGTTCTCTTGAGCTATAAAATTCTTTTCAAAGAATTCAGCATATCGAGCAACACGAACAGTGTTTTCGGAGGGATTATAGAAGTAGTAACCCATTGTTTCCTTTGGGTATCCCACGAAGATGCACTTAGTAGTCCTGGGTTGTAATTTGTCAGGCGTATCACGCTTCACAAGTGCCTCACATCCCCAGACTCTTAAGTAAGACAACACAGGGACTTCTCCATGCCATAATTGATATGGTGTCTTTTCAACCTTCTTGGTTGGAACCATATTTAGAACGCGTACAGCGGTTTCTAGAGCAAAATCCCAAAATGATAATGGGAGAGTTGTAAGGTTCATCATCGACCTCACCATCTCTAGTAAGGTTCGATTCCTCCTCTCAGACACTCCATTATGCTGAGGAGTATAAGGAGGAGTAAGCTGTTGGACAATTCCACACGCTTTAAGATAATCCTTAAACTCTTGGCTTAGGTATTCTCCACCACGATCCGATCTAAGGATCTTGATGGTCTTACCGAGTTGATTTTCAACTTCGTTCTTGAACTCTTTGAATGTTTCAAATACCTCATGTTTATGTTTAAGCAAGTAAACATAACCATAACGGCTGAAATCATCCGTGAAAGTTACGAAGTAGCTAGCACCTTTTCTTGACACATGTCTAAATGGGCCACATACATCAGTATGGATGAGTCCAAGTAGCTCTTTTGCCCTTTGCGGCTTGTTCGGAAAGGGTTTTCTTGTCATCTTTCCTGAGATACAGGAAACGCATTGATCAAATGATTCATCATTTGATTGTAAGATCCCTTCACGTTGAAGTCTTTCAATGCGGTTTTTGCCAACATGGGCAAAACGACAGTGCCATAGATAGGTAGAGTCCAAACTAGTTTTGGCTCGTTTGCTAACTGTGAACATTGAATTATTTGAAACACAACCACGCATATCAATTTCATAAATGCCATCACAAGGAATAGCATCAAAATAATGAACATTATTTTTAGAAACTGAAATACCGATATCATTAAAAACATTAATGTATCCTTGATTTTTCAACAAAGAAACTGAAATAACACCTCTAGTGATAGAAGGTGCATAATGACAATTGTCTAATACAATGGATAACCCAGAAGGCAGAATTAAATGAAATTCTCCTATAGCTTCCACAGCTGCTGGCAAACCATTTCCAACGAACAGTTGCAAAGCTCCAGGCTTCAGTTTCCTCCTCTTTCTAAGACCCTGTAACGAATTACAGATGTGAGTTCCACAGCCGGTGTCATACACCCATGAATCACTCTTAGAAAAGGAAAATAATTCAATTGTGAAGATACCTGAAGTACTAGTCCCACTAGTATTCTTTCTCTTCTTCATCAACTCAGCTAGGTAGGTAGGACAGTTCCTCTTCCAGTGTCCGACTTCACCACAATGGTGACAGATCTGGTCCTTAGCCTGATGCTCTTTAGGGGCCGGAGGGGTTTGCTTGGCTTTAGGGATATGGGCAACAGCCTTGCCTTTACCCTTGCCATCAATCTTGCCCTTCCCCTTTTGCGGTCGTTTAGCCTTTTGGATCTTACCCCCCTTGATCATAAGAACTTGGGGTGTTTCAGTGGCCTTTTTAGGAATCGTTTTTTCATACTCGACAAGCATAGCATGAAGCTCAGGTATAGTCTTAGTCATACTATGCATGTTGTAGTTGCGCACAAAACCCTCAAAATCCTTCGTAAGCGATTTGAGGATCATGCCAACTGCAACAGCACGATTATACCCATAATTGAGCGATTCCAATTTGTCAAAGTAGCTCTTCATCTTGAGCACATGACTACTGACCGATTTACCAGTTTCAAGCTTCAAGTCGTGGAGTTCCACAACTAGGTCGAACAATTCGACACCAGCTTGTTTTTCATACATCTTTTTCAGCTCTTTGATCATATCACAAGGTGTATGAAATCCGTATTGCTTTTGAAGATCGGGAGTCATACTCGAGATCATCATACAAGCAACCTCATCGTATCTGCTGTACTCTGCGTTGTAGAACGCTTTCTCTTGCTCAGAGGCATCAGCAGCTGGCTCGGTCGGCCAATGATGTTCAAGGACATCGGTCCTCCGTTCAACTCTAAGGACAATCCTTAGTTGACGGTACCCGTCATTGAAGTTAGATCCGTTCAGCTTTTCTCTTTCAAACATTTGACGAAAAGCATGACCAACATTGTTTTGAGGAGGGTTTGTTGCCATCTACAAAACAGATTAAGTTCAAAAATCAGTATTTTCGATAATCTTTTCCTTAATAAATTTAATTACCCAATGTTTAAACAATTTAAACAATTAAGCTTTATTAAGGCTAGGATCCAATTGACATGCCATCATTTCATCAGTTGATCTGCTAGAAATGATGCATTCAAATGGTAAGTGACGATCACTAATTGTATTCCAAATACAATTCCTAGATTTTATGGGACCTACAACTTGCACCAAGTGATTTGTAGTCATGTTTCATCCCATCTTTTGCCACGGGCTAAGGGTCTCACCGCCTAGCTCGTTTTAAGTCGTCCAGCCAAGAACGCACAAATTTTCCACCATTGTGTACCAATGAGTGGGAATTTGCCATGCAAATGCCATTTTACCATTGTGTACCAATGAGTAAGATGACATCCACAAGTGTCCTTTACAAGGTGGATGGCAAAGACTTAAGTTTGGTTTGGGTCAAAACAATTTTGATGCGTGATCAAAAAAGTTATGTGTGAAGATTCATGCACATCTTCATCACATAATGTGTTTATAAAATTCTTAGTTTGTCATCCAAGTCAAAAGAGCTCGGTAGCTCCATTTGCAACACACAAAGAAGCGTAGGGGTGAGGTTTGCAACTTTTGCAATTAAAAACCTACCACTTTAGGGAAGCAGAGCGACCCGACTTATACCTCTCTTAGAGTGTGTTCAAATGGGTGAGCCGGTGTTTCTTTTGACTTTTAGGACACAAATTTTATTTTATAAACAAAATCATATTTCAATAGATTATTTAAGCAAATTTCGATTTTCATAAAACAAATTTGCATTAAACCTTTTGTTATGTCACAATTATCAGATAATCACATAATTTATAGGGTTTCTAATTATCACATATAATTTTAATTTTATAGTCCTCCTTGATTTAAGTAATAACCATGAACGATTTGCATGAAACATCATGGTTTTTACTTCTTTTTAACACTTTAAAGTTTTAAAGGTACAACATGTTGTTCATAACAATTATCTAATAATTAATAAAAACTTGGATTTAAAATTTTTAGATCACAAAAATCAAATTTTAGAACTAAAAATTAGGGTTTCCGATTCGGCAAGAGGTTTTCGATTCATTATTTGTGTTTACGATCGGAAAGCTAGGGTTTTCGATCGAAACAGGGTTTTCGATCGGGTACTTTTCGATCGTGGACTATTTGATCGGGTCGAAAAGCCTTTCCGATCGGAACCTTTCCGATCGGATACTTTTCGATCGGCCCGAAAAGCCTTTTCGATTGGTTACTTTTCGACCAGTTCGTAAACACTTTACGATTTGGATCGAAAAGTAGGGTTTCCGGTCGGAAATCAAGGGTCTCCGCACCGGAATAGGTTTTTCCGATCGGAAATCAAGGGTTTCCGATCGGGTCGAGAAGCGTTTTTCGATCAGGGACTTTCCGATCGGGTCGAAAAGTCCTATTATGTCGAATTTTTTCGTTTTTACCAATTGCGAAACCTTTTCCAATTGTAAAACACGATTTTTAAATGAATCGAAAAGCTAGAATCTTGTTTTGGTTACCCCCCTTCCAAGTTTTATTCCCGGTAATTAATTAAAAACATAGGTGGCTCGTGATACCACTGTTGGGATATATAACTTTTATCAAAACACGAGTACGCAGCGGAAAGAATCCTATGAATTAATCTAACTAACCGGTATTAGAACGTGTACCTTTTTAGCTCGGCAAGACTTGATCTCTTGGAGGATTTGATATAAATCCCTCTACGATCGCACACACGACACACCAATGCTATGTGCTAGCAACCGATCACGAACTCCTCTTGATGTAGGCTTGGTCGAACCACACAAGAATCGAAACCTCCCTTGGGTTTTCTTGTTGCCGAAAATTAGAGAGTAGAGAGAGAGAATTAGGGTTTTGCCTTTATCTCATAAAGCAGCAACTAATCCTTAAACCCACAGGGTCTATTTATAGGATTAGAATACTTGATAAACAAGCAAAAGGGATAGGCATAAGAGCCCTAGACGAATTCGGCCTAGAGGCCTTATCCACAACCTTTTCTTAATTGTAATCCAATTACAATTCTCTCTAATTACAACTAACACCCCTCTGTTAACAATTAACTGTCAGTTTTTAACGAAACCTCGTTAAATGTTCGTGATAAATATTAATTAACCATTAATTAATATTAATACATTTGGTGTCGAGACGTGTGACCCCGTAGGCTTAAATAATTTCCAGACATACGCTTACTATTACATGATCATATCCCTACATAATACACACTACAAACCAATACAGGTATGCATAGTGACTCCTTCATGTTAATGCGTTGCGTTTTGACCCATTTAGTATTTTTCTAAATATAAAATAATCATAGGATTGGGTATAAGCAATTTGGAGGTAAAAATCATATAAAATTGACTCCTTAGATGGAAAATAATCACAGAAAAGCATGGCCTTGATATAAAAAGTAAGAAATGAGTTATATGCTGAAATTCATGCCCTTTAGGAAGCAATGATCCGTAATCATAACCTAGCTGCAAATTACATCACTATAAACTTAATAGTCAACAACAATCTATAAAAAAAAATATACAACTATTCCATATTAGAAAATATCATTTGTTTACACCATGGAATCTTCCTATAATAACATATAACCACAAACAAAATTGAAATCCCTTTAATGATCAAACTCGAAAAATTCATAGAAAAGCAGTAGTGGGTGTAGGCCACTTTAAAAGTACTTAAAGCTTAACATAAAAATGTAAATAACAAACTCCTAAAACTTAGAAGATAACCATGTTTTATTTCAGTCGACAAAGCAAACTGCAAATATACAGATTCTAACAAACTGACTCATGATTTATTCAATTAACATGTAACTAACATAAAGACTTGGCTCATCCAAACTCAATTGCATAGCCCGGCTTTCACTCGTATCAATGACCTGTTCATGACCCATGCTCGTGTGACCCGTTAGCAAACCGATTAAACCAAGAATAACCGGGCTCAATTCTCAATGAAGTTTTTCTTCCAACAATGAAGATAATGTAAGCCCTATCACTGTGTTTCAATGGCTTCTCAAGGTTGATCTAAATGGAAACACAAATAGCCCACCTCACAAACTATTCAACACAGATAACCTCTCAAAGGCTTATAAAATCGATGACACCTAAAAATACAAAATCTATTCAAACACATATCTTTTACATTACAGAATACCATTTAATTGAAGCATTTCACAGAACCTCACGCAAAAATAAAGAAATAGAGTGGGAAATTCGTGATCAATA
Organism: Deinandra increscens subsp. villosa; assembly: GCA_039602395.1. Classification (NCBI taxonomy): domain Eukaryota; kingdom Viridiplantae; phylum Streptophyta; class Magnoliopsida; order Asterales; family Asteraceae; genus Deinandra; species Deinandra increscens. The sequence continues at coordinate 11,081 of JBCNJP010005532.1, forward strand.
TAAATACAACATTACCTGGCTTTGTGGCGAGTCATATAGGTTTACCTGTTATAGAGACTTGGTGTAGGCATATATAAGTTGCATTCATGATAGGCAATAATAGGCTGCATAAGCATTTATGAAGCTAACACTAACTTCTTGCATCAGTTATGAAGTCTAAGAGAGCAATAGTACAACATCATGCTCATTATATCCAATAAAGCATTTTTTTAACAGAAAATTTTGAAAAAAAAAAACAAATGTCAAACCTCATACTCACTAACGAATTCTTTAAAATAAAAGTTAAAAAATGGGCCTATTTAAACATAGAGAAAATTCAAGAAAATTAGCTTAAACTTTTCAAGGAAAATGTGGTCTACCTTTATCGACTATTTTAAGAATATCTAAAGTCAGAAGGTTGAGGTGATCACCAAACACCCCTTACAAATCCAATATAAACTCTACGAACAAAGGCCAGAAAAAATCATCATCGGCCAATGGACGAACACGGAATCAAATGGACACTAATCATCGCCATTTGTTTTTCACCAATTAATTAACACAAAGCAGCGACAATTTTATAAAGATTAGCAATTGATGATAAGAAGATTCAAACGCATATATACTAACCTTGGAAGTTACAACCGTCTCCGAGTCTCCAATGAGTGATTGCAGCTTGGATGCGGCCGAAGTTCCTCCTTCCGGTGTACTAAAATAGTTAGTTATCGTCGGCGTCGAATATGCATTTTGAATATCAATTCGATCCTGCCCCTTGTCTTCACGAACGAACGAACCCTGATTGCGCGAGATTTAGGGAAGGATACGGAAGAGTTGTTCACCTGCTCGATCAGATCATTCACGAACGAACGAACCCTGATTGCGCGAGATTTAGGGAAGGATACGGAAGAGTTGTTCACCTGCTCGATCAGATCATTTTTTTCTATGATTAGGAGGAGTCACGGAAGGAACGGTAAATAAGAGATAATGAGGAAAAAGGGGAAATAAACCCTAATTCATACCATAAAAAGTTTGTTTAAAAAAAAGCCTCTGCCAGGTCTTGAAAATGGGTATTTTGCTTTGGGAGCAACATACATAACCAACCAAGCTGCTGGGTTTTTGGTAATTAATCTAGACTGGATATATATAATATAAAAGAATTTCTGTGTTGGAATGGCACAATTACATAGGCAACTTGTCTATTGTATATATATACAATATAGTGAGTTAATTGCCATTTTCGTCCATGAGGTTTATAAGTTTTTGCTATTTCAGTACAAAAAAGTTTTTTTCTCCTCAGCTTCTCTTACGTTTCTAATTTCCGTCATTTTGGTCCAAATCACTAACTGGTGTTAAAAACTAACTGGAAACGAGAGGTATTTTCGTAAAACCATATTATCTACTTTTTTCTTTTGAACGACTTTTATCCCTAAAAACCAAAAATTTTAAAGTGTTATAAACATGGTTATGCTTTTTAACGGGTCAAAAACACAGTTTTAATGGGTCAAAAGTTCAGCTTTAATGGGTCAGTTTTAACGAGTCCAAAACTCAGTTTAATGGGT
>JBCNJP010005533.1:0-60675 GCA_039602395.1 Deinandra increscens subsp. villosa
ATATATGAATATTTTCAAGAGATCGAATAAATGTGAGGCGATAGTTTTATGGTCAAACGTATATTTGATTGGCTATTCGGTAGAGCCCGGAATAGGTGTGTTAATAAATGTGAGGCGATAGTTTTATGGTCAAACGTATATTTGATTGGCAATTCGGTAGAGCCCGGAATAGGTGTACTATTTTTTAACGGATACCTGTACTCTGGGCCGGCGGAAATGGGCCTATGAACTTTGTTGCTTTTAAAATGTAAGTAGAAAAGAGAAGGAAGTCGGTAGAAGGCTTTTTGGGAGAGTAAAATCATAAATTTTTTAAAGAAGTTGTTTTGCATTTGTTAATGGGCTATGTTTACTGGTGCATCGCGGCTATTGCTAACCTTAGCAGTTAACTGGCAAGAGGCATCTAATGGGTGATATAGTAGAAGCTGTTGTTATCTGTAGGCAATTGTCGTCAACACAGCAAACATAGGGATCATATTATACAGAAATTTACATTACAAGTTTTTCGTTTAGCTGTGAAAAGAGCCACAAACATTATATCAACCTACTATAAGTACTAAGTGGATGTATATTAGCAGTCAAAATGCAACACTATCAGCTGTAGGTTAGCTGCGAGCACTTTCATCTAGTTCCAAAAGAGTAATATATGCTTTATCTATTCAACATAACCTGCAGGTGCAAGCAGAGGTGTTCTTAAGATGCAGGCTAATCTTCCTTATGTTTCTTGCCACTGCTTGTTGATCCACTTTCTGTGAGAATGTTAAGAAACTATGTTGTTAGTTCATCTAGGTAATAGATTTTGTAATGTCAAAGAAAGGCATGCTGATAAACATATGTTAGTATGTGTTAGCATAATATAAAGAGTAATTATAAGTAATGTGGAAGAGTATTTATAATATATATAGGTAACTATGTCTATATATGTAGTTGATCGTTGTTATAATCCAAAAAAAAATCTATAATGTATTGTGTTTGAAAACATTTAAGTCGCAACTATATAAATAAATGTTTGTGATATGGAACTTGTAGTAAAAGACATATAAGTAGAGGTATTTGGTGGTGATGTGAAGAGATTATATAAGGTTGATGTTGTGTTAAAGAAACTGAAATTGAATTTATCACATAGTACCCGATGATATCATTTAAACTGAATTTATAAGGAGGATCTATGTTGGAAAATAAGAGCCTAGGTATTAGCAGTTTTAGACCTGTGACCGGAAAGAGAGCTCTCTTAACACCAGCAGCGTTGGATTGACGGTCGGTCTCAGACACTGGCATTGGTGTTTGAGGTGTAACTGATGCGGAGGCAGCGTCGATTGGTTCTGATCCATCGACACTAAAAGTGGTTGCACCTGTTTTGCTGAATGGCCTGACTTTTAGATAAAAGGTGACCCATTGTGTCTTTTGCTGAGACCAACACTTCGGGTAACTTTTTGAGACTTTCAGCTGAAATATAGGATATCAAGTCTACACATGACTGACCGATAATGGAGCGCACAACATCATCAAAAAGCATGGCAGTTGCAGATGCAATACCATCAGTGATTGTTACAGTCGGCATGAACCTACAGTAATTGTGTCATCTATATAAGCACATGAAAAGGAAGACAAAAGCGTATAATGTAAAGATTTTAGAAAGTGTTCATTTTAAATAATGTTATAAAGAGCTTACTTATGCAGGACGCATGATAGGTATATAACAACTTTATAAAGCGTTAGCATGCTAAAAGTAGGTGGTTAAAAACTTACAAATATCTACATGAATCAGAGACTCCATGAGTCACACATAAGAACTTGTTACGTGTTGGTGACACATGCTCTGTACAAGAAAGCACCAGACAGTTTCGTTTAAACCACGGGAGTTCGGTGGCAAAGTCAACAATCTTGGCGTCACACCTGAAAAGCTAGCGCTGATATTGAAAGTATGAAATTAGAAACATTATTTACAATTGATATAGGTCTAATAAGGAGAGTTTAGACAGGTATGGTACTAGCGAACTGTTGACGGTCAAGCAGCAGGAGCTCTGACATGTTTTTTTTTTTGAATTGAATGTGAGGAGGATGGGTGGCAAACCATAGAACCTTGTGAGGCAGACTGATTGCTGTCGATAAGAGCAAAAGTTAGCTAAATTACAGAGGCTATGGGCCAAAGGAAATAGGGCGGGACGAAAAAGAGGATGATCATATACATTTGCAAAAGGCATCTTGATTCAGCACAGATTGGATTTATGTATGTGTACGTGCCAGGAGTCGAGGTTAACTGAAACCCACCTAGAACAATAAGAAGTGACTGTTAAATGTCAAAAAGAATGATATTGTTTATAAACTGGAAATAAGGTAATAAGTACCTCGGTTTTTAGTAACCTTCACAGCTGTTATGGCTATAGTACACGGACGGGTGGTGTTGTCAAGTTCAGCCCTGTTGAATCTATCGGGTGATAAAACAATCTCTTTCCATAAGGTTGCTGTAATAGTGTTTCTGTATATAGACGACTGTCGACGATTTTGTAGGTTGATGAAAATTGATAAAAGAAAATACCGCAGACTTTTTTATCACTGGACATGTCATATATTAGAAGTGAAGCTGTATGAAAATATAATAAGAAACTTGTGGTTTTCGTTGTACCTTTCAGTTTTAAAAAACAATCAAACATAAGCATCGTTATCTTTAGTTCTTGCATCGACAATATGATCCACAAGGCCGATGAAATCTGTTAACGAAAGAAGATAGGTAAAAAATAAATTGCATTTTGCCAAAAGCAACAGGTTGTAAAGAAAAAGGTTGAAAAAGTATGTACATTTGTTAAAAAAGATAGGTTGTACCTGTGTAAACGTCAGATGACCAAAACGCTTAAACCTACATGTTATCACATGACTGTACTTATTATATCATCAACTAAATCATTTAATAATAAATATTCATAACACTTTCAGATTACTTTAAATGGTTTTTGTTTTACACCATTGGTCCAAAGTTAGACTTGAATCCTTAACTTATAAGGCTATGTGTAGTGGTAACATGGACATATAGGGGGTTTACATAATACTCCGTTTGCCACTGAGGTGAACAGAACTTTTGTAAAAGATTGGGATCAGACGCTTATAATAATTGGTGTCAATGAAAGTTCCGCTTATATACGGTCCACTATGGTTTCAAAACTCAATGGGGTCGGTTGACCCCGACCCTCAAAGGGTAGCCCCGCCCCTGAGTGTAGGGGCCGGATTAGGTAGAACAATTGAAGAGGCAATGAAAAAAAAAGACACGGGCAACCATAATCACACAACCTGAAATGCAAAACCTAGTGGTTCAATGGAAATTAAATAGATTAAAAGAACCTAACAAATAAAATAAACTGAAAACAAAGTGTGTACTTTGTAGTGTGTGAACCGAAACAATAACCAATGTAAATATCAATATAAACATAAAGCAAGTGGAATCACTATATGACACTGAATAAACCAACTGAAGAAGCAATGAAAGAGAGGGAATTGATAACCTTAAGCACACAACCTGAAACGCAACACCTGAAGTTAAAAATCTAGAGCAAAGACAACAATAAACATACAAAACAGAAAGCAACCATGATAATCCCGATAGCTATGAGCAACAAATAAAGTAGGTACATCCTATCCTATGAGCAACAAATGAAAGAGCTACATCTATAATATAGCTAAGCCAGATAAATAGTAACTGAGGCAGTGGAGTAGACATCAAAAACTTTCATTACATAGAATCACTAAATTAGACGACAAATCTAGTAAATTATGTAGCAATTAAAGCGATGTAAATAATCATTGGCGCCGCCGTTGATTTGGTTTCAAACTAGCACAGATACAAAGAGAAGCGGGCAAAATTGAATCTAATAAGTGGAATCATATCCGAAATTGTCAAAAGATGAAATTGGAGAAAATTAAACGCACTGCTGCTAACCTCTGAAGCGAGAGCCATTCAGCTGTATCTGGATCTGAAAGAACATTTAAGGTTTTGGGCAAAGAAGGAGATAAAATTGATTACGATGAATAAGGTGAGCTACGAAGCCTAGGAACGATAATAAAGAACACGTTGTCATAAAGAACGGGGAAAAGTGGACACGTGTAAACGAAGCCTACTAAAAGCGGCTTTATGGGACTTATGGGTTTAATTTGAGATTTTCACTGGCTACACAGAATCGAACTCAATTTTGAAAATTTCATTAACCTCTTATTCAATGTTATATAACTTTTGTATAAACGCCTCTCCCATAAATCCAGTTGTTACGTTTCATATATTCAGTCTTAAATTGTTCATATCAGTGCACATAAGAGTTGTATTAATCTCATATTTAAAATCAACGCGTCTTTTGGAGAAAGTTGTATTAATCTAGTGGAAGAGAGTAAACATTCTCCCTATCATGAATATAAAAGCTGTAATACATATTTATCGTCAGGTGAGTCTTACGATCAACAGGAGGTTTACAAACAGGCGATTTGTCACACCCCAACCGACGACGGAATATGTCGGGGCGCAATGATTGTCCAGATGCACATGACAACTAAAATTAAGTTGTAATACTTAAACATGTCTTTTTCATTAATCAATTCAAGATATTGTACAAGAACAATAAACATGCAGTAATACATATCAAACTGATTTAAAGTCTTTAATCTAGGTCCAGCAATCCTAGCGTGATCATATCAAATCTTTAGTATAAATTCCTGCAACATGTATAAAATCAAATGTCAACTACAAAAGTAGTTGGTGAGTAAACACATGTTTATAAAACATATTTTAACACATGCGATATATGTGATAAGAGATACATTCAGATATACAGTCAATCAGTTAACGAGTACGTAAATATAACAAACCCTCAATCACTTTGACTTCACATTATCATTTCCTCATATAGAGGGGGACTGGCAGACTAGAGACCTCCATAACAATTACACATAGAATTCATTCAATCAACATATAATCGCATAACGTTTAGAGAAATGATTATGAATAGAGATACATGTTACACCCCAAAAAGGTTAAAGATATGGAGCTATGATTTCTCACAAGTCGGATTATCATTCGAATGAATCACCATTAGAAATGATATTACGAATTGAATATTGAGTCATACCCATTTTAAAATAAAGGGGGATAGTGAATACTCACCTGATAAGGAGATAGGATACGAGAGATAAAATCAATTTGAGAGATAACAACACCTGGAGATTATCCTAATGAAATGAACATGCTAAATGAATATAGGAACGTATGATGACTATGGATATTAGTAATTTAAGGAGTTAAGGCTTTGTTTGGTCAAAAATCCATTTTGCCCTTTTATGGATAAATTAGGGTTTTAGTATTTTGTTTAATAATTAAATTATTTATAACTTTTAAACTCATATACACTTAATGTATATATAAATATGTTCTAAGACTAAAAATCAAGTTTCAATACCTTCCGGTTTGTTTGATATTTAATAATCATATTCAAAACCCTAATTTTGAAATAATTATTAAATAAATAGCAAAATCTTTTATTAAATAAAATAAATTTAGGGCTTTTGCTTAAAAATTTTATTTTATAATATACCTTTAAAGGATTAGCTCTAAACTTAACCCGTTTATTAAATTTTGGCAAAGAAACGTCTAGAAAATCCTAATTTTAATATATTTATTAAATAAATATCAAAACAATTTATAAAATTGTAAAAACTTAGGGTTTTATTCATTATGATATATTATATATTCCTCAAAATAGTAAACCCTAATTCAACACCGTTTACTCAATTTGGGCAGAACAACAACGTGAAAACCCTAATTTTGGCACATTTTTAGATAAAATACCAAACATTTAAATATCATGAAATTGACTTAGGGGTTCTTTAACATATGTTATAACATAATTTCCTTTAAAATTTCAGACCCTAATTCATTTCTGATTAATCACAATTAAAGAAATATAGTAAGAACCCTAATTTTGTGTATAGCTTTAGATCTCGATTAAAACAACGAATTTTACAGAAATTGATAGAGGGCTTTTGTATATCATACCCAATAACGTGTAACTGCAGGAGATCAGCTTCTAACACCCTCTGGATTGCTCGAATTTTGTAGAAGAACGATCGTGGATGTGGTTTAGGGTTTTTGGAGATAAATCTCGTGAATTGGCGAGGATTTAAGGTTGATCTGATGCTCCTTTTATATCAGTCGAGGTCGCAGGGGGTGTGGGCACATAGGAGGGTGACTAATCGATCGGATTGACACGATATGGGGCTCAAACGTAGGCTACAAGTCGAGCCACTTCGTTTTCTGCGACTGAGCCGGCTCGCGTGTCGCGAGGGACAAGGGGAGGGGCTGCGCGTATCGCGGCCCAACTATGGGATAATGACAGTTTTAGTCCCTGTACTTTATATTTACAAATCAGCCCCTGAACTTTGGTTTTTTATGCGATTTTAACCCCTAAACTTTGTGAAACTTAATATTTTATGCCCAAAAATAGTTTAGAATAATTTCTCATGGTTTTCTAAGTTTCGGGATACGCATAACGATGTATAAAAATACGTATTTAATATATTTTTATTTTCTTTTTAATCGTTTGTGCTCGTTTTAATTCGATAACCTCTAAAATTTTACGAGTGACTTATATTGACCTTATAAAACACCAAGGAACATTAAAATATGATTTTTGAAATTTTCGTGACTCCCGGTTATTAACGGATTTGCACGAAAAACGGTAAACTCATTTAATTGTGTTTTAAGTAACAAAATTGCTCTAAAATTTATCCAATTGATTTTTAATGTTATAAAATGATTGTAGGATATTTTAAAATATAAATTTTGAGATAAAAACCCCGAGATTCCCGGTAAACGATAAATCGAATACCGAAGTCGCGTAAAAACACAAAATTACTTTATTTTTGTTTTAATCAAATTGTTTAACCTAAAACTTTCCAAATTTATTACTTTATTTTCAAAAATGATTATCGAGTATCCCGAACATAATTTAATTGTTTAATTTAGATAAATTCTTCCGGTAATTGTTAAATCAAAACTTCGATTTGTGTTACAAGTTCAAATTCGGGTCGGGTTTTGTAAATGCGTCGGACACGGGTGTTACAGTCTCCCCTACTTCAGGAAATTTCGTCCCGGAATTAGAAGAGAAATTCGAGATAAGTGGAAGGAATATATCAATGGTGATAGGGAATTTGATACAAACAACAACCAATGGTCAGTTCTAAGTTCGATTCATAATTCATTTTTAAAGTACCTTCGATGCTTATATATAGGGTGTACCGCAGCTAACCCACCACATCGGTAATACTTTAAAAATGCGTTAGTAATCTACGGAGAACCACCATGTTCCATATACTAACGAATGAACTTAAGATTGCAACGATATGATAGAGATTGAATTATGGATTATGATTACATGATTGTCCGTAACCATCAAATTTATAGATTTGATTTATCACCGTCTCCCCTACTTCAGGGAAAAGACCGGTTGAATATGAGGAGAGTGGTGGGGGTAACATGATTTTCTTTTGAATTGTTGAAACTGATATTTTGACATTAAGTCAAAAACATCATTCCACACAATAAAATGGGATCACAGATTTCTTAACAAGAAAACGGGTCGAGTACTGGTGAGCTAAATGGGTAGCGAGCCACATTCAATTAACCTACGGGACACGAGGTCTTGTTAATAATCTGGATTAGAAATTGGCTAAAACCCAAAATTAACGCCTATGACCGAAACCAAATGTATGCTAAGCTAGCATCACATACAATTGCTTAGGTGTAGTACGTATAAGTCTTGGACTGGCCAGAGTAATCAGAGATACTTTATGATTTAGAGCAAATTCAATCATTGCCATTTAAGGCGGTGATAATGTGAGAGAATCGTTTTTAACAGAGATACTTGATTAATCCGTTTGAGGAAAAGATAGTGATACAACACGAAATTATCATTTTAAATGAATCACTATTCAAATGATAATACGAATGACCACTTGATATCAAATTTCAAATCATTATTTGAATGAATCACCATTCGAATGATAATACAAATTGGATATCATAATTTCTCCTGTATTAAGATTAATAAGGGAATCAAGACCAAGACCAGATTAAATCATGGTTTTGAGAAATGTTCAGGAATCACTTAACGGATAATTATTCTGTCTAGGGATAACGCCAAATAACGAGAACTGATCTTGAGGAGATAGGCGATTCTTGTGAATTCTTTTGAAGATGTTGCTAATATAAGAGTTTCAATATTTGGTGATTGAGTCCATCAAACTGGTGATGTACATTCGAGATGTATCATCTTTTAAATGAATGGGTGTTCCTCAAAGTGGGGAACTAGATCGAATGAATTTTGGTAAAGTGACATTTTAACAAGGATGCCACGTATTCGTTACGGGTTTGATGAAGGACACATGTTTCTAATTTACTGGATAACGGATAGTCAAGTCTGGATTATTTGAACGAGAAAAAAATTCCACGTGATGTTGAGACACCCAATTCAATGATGACGTTTGATCTTCCCGAGAGGTGCAAATATGTTCGTCAGGGATTGAGTTGCAATTAAGGATAACGAAAATTGAGGGTAATAGGTTTCTTGTCCGCTGATTAATCATAATGAGAGGTTTTAAGTGTAATGAATATAAGAAATGATTGAGTAAATAGGAGGGCAATAAGCAAAGAGTTATAAAACTCATATTCTGATATATATACAGGATGAACATCGATTGGAAAGATTACAAACTTTAATTACAGGGTAATCGATTTATTCAAGTATTAACAAAGTCCAAACGATCTTCAATCATCATCATCTTTCTTCCTTCAGAGATCATTCACGACGAGAGTAGTAGTTGCTTGGAGTTTGGCATTGTTGTTTCACAGGAGGGTTACCAGTAGCCAGCTGGGGACATGTGTATGGTAGGTGACCAAAGTTTCCACAATGGTAGCAATGAAATATGGAGGAGAAAGTATTTTGGATGAGCAGTAGCAATTTAAACAGGTGTTGGTGCCATAGTTTGAACTATTGGCAGATAACAGGTTTTGTGGAAATGACCATATCGGTTGCAATTATAGCATCGACAACAAGGCGAGATCACCGGGTGATGATGAGTGACAAGTGTTACACAAAGGGTAAGGCTCCGAAGTAAGGTTTCTTGGTCGATCGAGTATCAGGATTTATTTGAGGAGCAGGAGTAGCAGGAATAGCAGGTTTTGCAGGTGTGGTCGTCTCATCAAGATGTTTAGCCTTCCTCTTCCTCTTCTTGGTTTTGGCAGCGGGACGTTTGATGACTTACGTAGAGGTCGCTCTGAGGTCACGCCTTCGGTGAGCCGGATTCCGGCATTAGTTGACAAATTTATCGTTGAGGGCTTGTCGGAAAATGTTGGAGATGAAAGCTGCCACTTGTTGAGAAATTTGTCGAGCCATTTATTGATCGTCAGGATTCATGCTAATGGAAAATATCCAGGAGACAAGGGATATGATAATTGGTTCAGGATCATGATGACAAACATCAGAATTCAGAAATCATGAGGTTTTAAACAAGGGATAGAGAAGAAATCATGTTGTTTTAGTAAAACACAATGGAATGGCTTTCGTTCCTCGATTGAGAAACTACAACCCGTGACTAATCAGAGTTAATTGGAATTCGTAGCAGTAATTGACATGCTTTGGCCTAATAGGTTCCAACACTCTCACCAAAGACTTCTAGGTAGGCATCCCGGTCCACACGGTTGATCAGGTTATATACGCAATGCCTGCCTAGATAGACCTTCAGCTACCGGTGCCTTCCCCCTTCCAGTTACTACATGTCTACTGCTAGGAACCTAACTCCGACGGAATTTTCAAAACTAGAATTTTCAAAATCCTAAAATGGCACGTAAGGCACCATTACTAAGGATAGAGGCTAGGAAGCCATGATGGATTAGTGTACACGTGTGTGTCAAGTGTTAAGGCAACGGTGAGATCTAAGAGAGGCAAGTTTAAGCAGCATATAGAGACATAATATAATAATAGGCATACAGACATGAGTTAATTATGTAGGACACCTAAGGAATATAGTCTAGGTTATCCAGTTCTAATAACCTAAATCCCTATAGCCCTGGCTCTGATACCAATCTGTCACACCCCAACCGACGGGGGAATCTGTCGGGGCGCAATGATTGTCCAGATGCACATGACAACTAAAATTAAGTTGTAATACTTAAACATGCCCTTTTTCATTAATCAATTCAAGATATTGTACAAGAATAATAAACATGCAGTAAATACATATCAAACTGATTTAAAGTCTTTAATCTAGGTCCAGCAATCCTAGCGTGATCATATCAAAGCTTTAGTATAAATTCCTGCAACATGTATAAAATCAAGTGTCAACTACAAAAGTAGTTGGTGAGTAAACACATGTTTATAAAACATATTTTAACACATGCGATATATGTGATAAGAGATACATTCAGATATACAGTCAATCAGTTAACAAGTACGTAAATATAACAAACCCTCAATCACTTTGACTTCACATTATCATTTCCTCATATAGAGGGGGACTAGCAGACTAGAGACCTCCATAACAATTCCACATAGAATTCATTCAATCAACATATAATCGCATAACGTTTAGAGAAATGATTTTGAATAGAGATACATGTTACACCCCAAAAAGGTTAAAGATATGGAGCTATGATTTCTCACAAGTCAGATTATCATTCGAATGAATCACCATTAAAAATGATATTACGAATTGAATATTGAGTCATACCCATTTTAAAATAAATGGGGATAGTGAATACTCACCTGATAAGAAGATAAGATACGAGAGATAAAATCAATTTGAGAGATAACAACACCTGGAGATTATCCTAATGAAATGAACATGCTAAATGAATATAGGAACGTATGATGACTATGGATATGAGTAATTTAAGGAGTTAAGGCTTTGTTTGGTCAAAAGTCCATTTTGCCCTTTTATGGATAAATTAGGGTTTTAGTATTTTGTTTAATAATTAAATTATTTATAACTTTTGAACTCATATACACTTATTGTATATATAAATATGTTCTAAGACTAAAAATCAAGTTTCAATACCTTCCGGTTTGTTTGATATTTAATAATCATATTCAAAACCCTAATTTTGAAATAATTATTAAATAAATAGCAAAATATTTTATTAAATGAAATAAATTTAGGGCTTTTGCTTAAAATATTATTTTATAATATACCTTTAAAGGATTAGCTCTAAACTTTACCCGTTTGTTAAATTTTGGCAAAGCAACGTCTAGAAAATCCTAATTTTAATGTATTCATTAAACAAATATCAAAACAATTTATGAAATTGTAAAAACTTAGGGTTTTATTCATTATGATATATTATATATTTCTCAAAATAGTAAACCCTAATTCAACACCGTTTACTCAGTTTGGGCAGAACAACGACGTGAAAACCCTAATTTTGACACATTTTTAGATAAAATACCAAACATTTAAATATCATGAAATTGACTTAGGGGTTCTTTAACATATGTTATAACATAATTTCCTTTAAAATTTCAGACCCTAATTCATTTCTGATTAATCACAATTAAAGAAATATAGTAAGAACCCTAATTTTGTGTATAGCTTTAGATCTCGATTAAAACAACGAATTTAACAGAAATTGATAGAGGGCTTTTGTAGATCATACCTAATAACGTGTAACTGCAGGAGATCAGCTTCTAACACCCTCTGGATTGCTCGAATTTTGTAGAAGAACGATCGTGGATGTGGTTTAGGGTTTTTGGAGATAAATCTCGTGAATTGGCGAGGATTTAAGGTTGATCCGATGCTCCTTATATATCAGTCGAGGTCGCAGGGGGTGTGGGCACGTATGGGGGTGACTAATCGATCGGATTGACACGATATGGGGCTCAAACGTAGGCTACAAGTCGAGCCACTTCGTTTTCTGCGACTGAGCCGGCTCGCGTGTCGCGAGGGACAAGGGGAGGGGCTGCGCGTATCGCGGCCCAACTATGGGATAATGACAGTTTTAGTCCCTGTACTTTATATTTACAAATCAGCCCCTGAACTTTGGTTTTTTATACGATTTTAACCCCTAAACTTTGTGAAACTTAATATTTTATGCCCAAAAATAGTTTAGAATAATTTCTCATGGTTTTCTAAGTTTCGGGATACGCATAACGATGTATAAAAATACGTATTTAATATATTTTTATTTTCTTTTTAATCGTTCGTGCTCGTTTTAATTCGATAACCTCTAAAATTTTACGAGTGACTTATATTGACCTTATAAAACACCAAGGAACATTAAAATATGATTTTTGAAATTTTCGTGACTCCCGGTTATTAACGGATTTGCACGAAAAACGGTAAACTCATTTAATTGTGTTTTAAGTAACAAAATTGCTCTAAAATTTATCCAATTGATTTTTAATGTTATAAAATGATTGTAGGATATTTTAAAATATAAATTTTGAGATAAAAACCCCGAGATTCCCGGTAAACGATAAATCGAATACCGAAATCGCGTAAAAACACAAAATTACTTTATTTTTGTTTTAATCAAATTGTTTAACCTAAAACTTTCCAAATTTATTACTTTATTTTCAAAAATGATTATCGAGTATCCCGAACATAATTTAATTGTTTAATTTAGATAAATTCTTCCGGTAATTGTTAAATCAAAACTTCGATTTGTGTTACAAGTTCAAATTCGGGTCGGGTTTTGTAAATGGGTCGGACACGGGTGTTACACGATTATAGATTAAGATTGGGAATAATGACACGTCTTGTATTTGTATCAGGAGGAGAAAGACTAAGTCGCATCTCTGGTGACCAACCTGGCTCGGCAAATGGAAATAAAAGCGGATATTGCAAAGCCATGTATGACGGATGAAGTATATTGATTTTTTTGCGCATGACCAGTCTTATTGTGGATAACAATATCAAAATCACCTGAGTCACTGGCGTCACCACATAAAATAGCACCTAAAGTACCAGCCGATGGCCCGTTATATGATTGTTGTTTCTTTCCATCATATATATGAATGGCAAAATCCGGAACAAAACATGTAGAACATATATCTCTTGCTGTTCTAAGAAGTTTAACTAAAGGATAAACAGCATCTAATATGGAGATAATCAGTGAAACAACCTTCGAGAATATGCCACAGTCGTCTATGTCAAATATATTAAGTCTATTAGGAACCCCGTGTTCAGTATCGTACACATACATTTGCATAAATCTAGGACCCTTCTCTGAATCAGGCCATAAAGGACCTGACCAGTGCAGAATCTGCCCTTGAATCTTGAAAACATAAGGTCCTTTACCATCATTGATCGCCTCATCGATTTCAGCACCAAAAGATATCATACAAAACATGGAATTATATTTACGGATATTGTCCATGAAATGAAAGTTTCCAAAAAGAGCCTTTATACAATCAGGGGGATCTGCTCGAACCGGGAGCCGAACCTTAACACGATGACAACAAGCACTATATTTTGGTCGTTCACCACGGGGGCTGGACTTAACACGTTCTTCAAACCAAAAAAGTGCCCCACAGTGTTCGCAAATATGATCACAAGATCCTAAATAATCAGGCTCAACAACCTGATTACTATGAGAGATCGGAGAAGAAGTAGATGCAAAGTAAGACGAATCAGATGCTAACGACCTAGAGTGTCTATTTCTAGAACGACGCAAAGGAAGAGAAGCTGCAACTACAGACGGTGGAAGAACGTCAGATCCTAAGGAGTGCGAAGGAGACATGCTGGTAGGCGTCTGAGAAGATGTTGACAAACGATCATTTACCTCCAAAGCATCAGTATGTTGAGTGTAACAGCGTGGAGGTAAAGATTTTGAAATTTTTTTCCTTGGCTTTAATGAGGTATGTTGAGATTCCATTATAACAAACAGACACTACAAAAAAAAACAAAACCTACCATATTTAAAAAAATGTTAACGAATGAGAGTACGACTCAACTGTAATAGATGCACATCCTATACCATCCCCTAATAAGTCTTTTTCCAGCATAGTAAAGAGGACAGAAACCAAGCATAAAGTAAACCCAACGCCTCATATCTGACAAACCTCTTGATACTAAATTTAATCAAACTGGTAACTGGCCAAAAAATGAGATTTTATTATAATAGGTGGCCAAAAAAAAAAATACTAGTTCTTGCTGCTACAGAAACTGCTCAAATACAAGCCAAGCTCATAGGCACAAAGCAATTCCAATATTAGAGGTATGACAAAACCAAAGGCATGATTAAGTAAACAACCCTTACTAAAGGCATATACAATCTTAAATTGCAATGTAACTAAGAATAGTCTACTAATACCCATCACAAAGCTGAGTTAAACGAAATAAAGTATATAACAAAATCTGTAAACCTGACTAACACTCAACAAAGACAAAAAAAAACCCTAAATAACAATGAAAGTTCATAAATCTCACACAAAAAACAACCGTAAACAGGCCAAACAGTATGAAATCGGTAAAACAAAAACCAACACTAACCTCTTCAAAAGCACAACAGCAGCTAAAAGACGCGAATCTGAAAAACAAATCCAAAATGTCAACATTAATTCGTAAACATAAACTGCAACAACGATCGATAACAAAAGAAACTCAAACTAAGCGAATTTGTTACCTGCAACGATGGAAGAGAAAGGCAAGATCGTAGAGAACGGCGAAATGCGAACGAAAAGAACAAAAACACACCGGACGAAAATAAGAGGAGAAATCAATGACTCACCATAGCTAAAAAGTATGAGTATTGGAGCCTACAAACCCTAGACCTCAGTACATGCGATGCGTGTACAGAATAGGAGCGGAAAAACATAGGTGTAATCAAACAAATATTACGGGAAAAAAAAGGCGATGAGTTCATGGATCGAAACCGAGAGCAGTCAAAAAAGAGTGACCACACCTACCGGCTGAACCAAAAAGGGAACTGACTATTTTTTCCAACAAACAAATATATATACGAAATATGGTTCTTCTTTGCACAAGGGCACAATTCCATAAGCCGATCTCTTTATTGTATATATATACAATATTTCTTCATAAAGACTACACTACCCTCATGTTTTTTTCCATTTGAGGACCGAGATATTACCTTATATATCAAAAGGAAAGACTGATGTGTACACTGTAATCTAACTGTTCCCTCCATATGTTTTTTCTTAGTTGGATGAAGTTGGCGGTGGGTGGTGGGTACTTTCTCTCTCTTTCACGTTGTCTACCTCTCTGGCAGACTGGCATGGTCATAATGGCAGTGAAAGCCTTATCATCTTTGTATACAGTTGTTCTATTTTTATGATTACACATGTTCTATGCTCTGACAGATGATGAGACCACACTTCTTTATAAAACCTTTAGTTTTCTCTTTCTAAACATTTAGGTTTCTCCTCCCTAAATCTCAATTTCGATCTTGGTCATTTCGCCGGTTTCTACGTTTCCGGCGACGGATCTGTTGTTGCTTTCATCTATGTACGTCGACGCTGGTTAGTTGTTTATTTGATTCCGACGAAGGCACGCCGCATCTTGCGGCTTACCCGCCGGATTTATTGCTTTCATCTCCATACGTCGATGTGGCTAACACACATGTCGTCGCCGGCCGCCGATCTTGACGTTGAAGCGGCTTCCATTGTCTGTTGAGGCGTGGCGTTGCTCCGTTCAAGCGGCGGCGGTTTGCTTTGCCGTCCGATCTAGATGTGAAAGCTTTGATTTGTGGTGCTCTTTGGCGGCGTTAGGTTCGTTTTTTACGGATCTGTGGTGTTCTTTTGGCCGTTGTTCCGTTTTGACGGTTGGGTTTTTTTTTCGACTGATTTTCTTGACATTGAGCTCGCCACGGTTTGGGGCTTTGTGCTCTGTAGCCATTAAGGGCAGTGATAGTGATGGATGTTAGTTTGGCAGTTGTTGATGACCCTTCATCTATTACTTACGTTTTCTAAAGGAGTTGTTGATGAAGCTTTTGGTTTTGATCTTGCCTGAGCCTTTATGGCTATGATGGCTTTGGATCTGATTTGCTTTCGTGACGGGTCTGTATGCATAAAATTGATATAGAAGGTAATATGATGGTTGCTCACTTACTGCCTCAGTATATTTTCTTGACTATATATACATCTAAGGTTCATCTCAGATTTGGGGGTTGTTGATTAAACAGACAGTTCGTATGAATCTGTTGCTGTCGCTTATCTCATCTTTGTGGCTATGATGTTTTTCTGGTGATTGGTAAGGCGTTAAACGCAACCTCACAGATCTGAGCCATGTTTAATTTTAATCTTTTATTTATCTTTCATGATCTTGAGTGTTTGGTTTTTTATGTCTTCTTTTTGTTTTTGAGTTCAAGTGGTTTTCAGAAATGGTGAAGATATTTGCGTTTTTTATAGGGATAATTGTTTGTATTGATTGAAGTTTGGTAAAAATAATAGTCTTGAAGATAAACCCGTAACTATAAAGAGTTGAAGTAATTTCTAATTATCAATGGACATTAATCTTTGATTCTAAAGTTTTATATTCAGTTCTTTTTTTTTTTTGTCATTTCATTCTGTTGTGTTTTTTTCTTAACACAGGAAGAGTAGTTAGAGAATTAAATTATTAAGCAACTTAATATTACTACTATAGAGAGTTAATTAATTAAATAACTGAAATTTACGATAAAGAATTAGAGAACTCTATATGTATGTAAACATCAAAGAAATTGTATTTTCTATTTTTATATTCAAAGAAACATGAAAGTCGAATATAGATTGTTACATATAAATATCTTCTAATCATAGATGACTAAATATTCACAAGTGTTAAAAGATTAAAAAAATCATTCAGTAACACACATAGTAACACACATGATTCAACCCATCAAGACATCAACACAGGAGACTTATTGTTTATCCATATATAATCCAATGTTCAACCAATCAACGCAGGCCTTATTGCTTATCCATATATAATCCAAATTCATGTAGTTATTGTTGCAAGTATGAAACTCTTCGCATGTCGTAGGAAATTCTCAGCGGCAACGTGCGGCCAACGAATTAGGAAATATAGTATTGCTAACTGAAAATTTCATCATATTCCTAACTAAAAACTTCACATACCCGCCGCAACGCGCGGGCATATTACTCGTTTTCATTAAATTTGAAATAGAAGACAATTTGGGTTAAAACTTGACATTAGAAAAATTAAAAATCACAAGACTCAGGTGTCGGTAAAAAGAAGTTACCACCCAATCTTATTATTTTTACTAGACCATTCGTGTAATTAACTTTATAAAAATTATAGATTCTATATAACCACTTTTCCTTGCACGTGTCTTGCATCCTACCCACTCTCTATATTTATCTTCATCTCTAAATTTTGATAATTTTTTATATTTTCTTTCACCATCTCCATCTCAATTTTCATCTTTAAAATATGAAGATTTTAATTTCATGATTCTCCGTATATACTACAAGAAAAGAGACCTACAGTGAGGACATATGTCCTCATAATAGGTTAAAATGTCCTCAGAGTAGACCTATAGCCATGATGTGTTCTCACAATAGATTCCTTTCGTTTGCTTCGTGGCTGTATGTCTACTATGAGGACTTTTTACAGATATAATGAGGACATGATAAGTTTATTATTATTATATATATATATATATATATATATATATATATATATATATATATCTAAATTTTATCTTAAAATTCAATATATTCACTAAAATAGAACATGTCATTTTTTTAATCGATTTCGTTGTTCGAAATCAGCCCCCAAAACTCACACTCAAAACACACGAAAACATACATTAAGGCTGCCTGTAATGGCTTGATAAGGGGCACCAATGGTGTATAACGCCTCTACACGCCATCACCATCTCTTTCCCGCTTTGGTGCTACCATCACGCTGCATCCTCTCACCGCTGCCGGCCATGGGCACTAGCTACCACCACTACGCCTCCAGCGCCATGGGCGTTATGAAGGGGGTGGCGCCCCATCGTTACGTTTAGCCTAAATAGAGAAAAATACCCTTCCTCATAATGAAAAGGAAGCCACTAACCCACTAATTAGACTACCTAATTAACTACGTACCCATGACCCATGACTCATTAAAACATTAAAACCATATGACTTAATCTAAAATCTCTGTATCCGTTTTATTGACCCGACTTGCATAACCCTACCCATCAAAATTAATCCTACACTCCTTCAACTTCTAACCAAAATTTAGGCCAAAATAACTGACAGGTTGTTGGATTAAACAAAAGCTAAAAAACTATTTCAAATGTACTTATCCTCAACACGTTATTATCCCTTAAGTTGGTTTATTTTGTTTAGATACTTAATAATTTCACTTTGAAGTAATGAAAAAGATAGAGAAAGGTTATTTGGTTTCTATTTCCTTTACTTTTTTTCTTTTGTTTTTGAAGTCTAACCCGCTCTAAAGGTTTATTTTGGAGGTTATCTGCTCGAAAAAGATCGTATCGATCAGGAACATACTCTTGTGTTTTAAGTTCTTTTACGTCTCGTTATGAGTCCTTTTGGGGATGAGCCATGAAGGAGTACTTGATATACATATAGTTTAAAAGACGTTTAATGTAACATACATAATTAATTAGGGTTTTATGATCCGACTTTTATTAATATGACGCGTCAGGTTTAGTAGGATTAAGATTTTACATGTAATCTTAGATCATGTTGAAAAAAGAAAAAAATAACTCCACACGTACGTGTATTTAAATGTGTTGTAGATTGTTATGGGAAAGAAGATAGGAGAGTAGAACAAGTTCATTACAAATCAAAGACATAGTAAAATAATAAAATATGCCTTCTCCTGGTGCTGTCCTTATTTATTTTCATATGCTTCTAGCATTTTTAGGGTCCTAATTTCCTCCATGCACAAATTTCAGCCTTAACGCATCCTGCAAAAAGCATCATATTCCACCACAATATACTAACACTATTTACTATTTCAATCAAAATTGATAATATATATCAATGGTAAGGTTCAAATGAGAACTTTTTGCTTTGAAAAATTTTTAAAACCTAAATGTCAACCACTAATTTCAGGTGGGGATCACTATAATTCATGGGGGTTTTCTATATATATAAACTAATGACTTAAAATTTCTTAAAAGTTCTCAAAACCAATTGGTTCTCAAATGACCCACTCCTTATATATCAAATAGAATTGTACATATATTCTAACATACTTGGGGCAGGCACCGATAGGGGCAATCCAGTAAGGCATGTTGAGCCCGCACTTGGCTGGAAGGCCTATTGTATTGTTGTACTTGAGGCCACCGCCCGAATCTACAATCCGCCTTAAGCACCAACACACGGCCTGACGGTCAGCAGGTGTTGATTTTGCGGCATTATTGAGTCGGTCAATAGCACCACAGCAAGTTGGTGGCACAGCACCATCATTTTTTAGGTACCCATAGCATGGTCCCAAGCTACTCACAAAAATATCGCAGGTAATGGCAGCTTCTGCGTTGGGTGCTGTGGCCACCATGTACGCCACCACGAGACATAAAACCGCCGTTGCCGTCCTCGCCATCTGTAGAATGAAATTGTAAGAAATTTACTATATTTTGTGTGTATCGTTTTGTAAGAAATTTACTGTATGAAATTGTAAGAAATTTATTGGTACATATTTATAGTGGTGTGTTGTGTCTTCTAAGATTTAGAAGGAAGAGAGCTGGAAAGGAAAGAAATGATTGTTATTTTTTAAAGTATAACGATCCTAAAATTCATTTATTTTATATTTTTTTAGATTTTAACACCTAATTAATATTTAGGTGCACGTGGATAGGGGTGTTCAACGGTTCGATTTACGGTTTATTCGGTTTGAAATTTTTCTTTAGCAAATCCGTATATGAACCGAACCGTATTGACAAATTTGCAAACCAAATTAACCGAATAAATCGTATTCAATACGGTTCGGTTTCGATTCAAAACCGAATAATTCGTATTCAAACGGTATAAACCGTATCTAATTGAATAATATATTTTACATATTTTTTTCATCTAACATGAAAAAATAAACGAATTGTTCTTTTGTTCGTAACTAGAACCATAATACCGATAGTCTTAAACAATTGTTGTTTTGTTCGTAACTTAGTTGATTGTGAATGGGTGGACATTTTAGTTGGTTGTGAACTTTGTGGATGGGTTGGGCTTAATTTTAAATAGGCTAAAAACCTTACTACAGTTTAGTATCAAGAGATTATTTGTGCCCTTGGATCGAAATTCGGTTCGTACGATATTGTGCTACATATTACATGTATACTTGCATTCATGTGTAGTTTGATTCCTTGGTGAAAACCCTTTAAAACTTAATCGTGTTAATCTTAATTTCATATGTATTACACACATCACATGCATGCCCATTCAAGACAAGTACATCTTGAGCAAGTCAAAATGTTCAATTTCTTAACACAAGGAGTCCAAACCTTCGATTTTTGTGACTGCTGGAGAGAGAGAATCACGAAATTGGTGATTGTTGTTAAGGTGTTAAATCTCTCCCTATGATCTCTATTTATACACCCAAGAGGAAACCCTAATTCCAACAATAAGGGCAATTATGTCCATCAAATAAATGCCAGATATGGGTAATTACGTAATTGATTTATTAAGATAAATGATTGAGGACATAATATATTATTATATATATATATGTACGAAAATACATACATATATATTTTTAGAATATATTCCAACATTCTCCCACTTGGTCTCTAACATTCTCCTACTTGGTCGTGTAATCATTTATAATGAGCTATTAGATAAGCTTGATCAGGGGTTAATACTCATTCAAATTTAAACCAGTATTGCAGTAAAAAAATACAGTCATAGAATTGATTATCCAACTCAAGACCCTCATTAATTATACTACAATCCCAAATTTAAAATTCAACTTATAATCAGAATCAATCACAGAAAATAAGCCCTTAACGTTGATTTATAATAAAACCGTTTATATGTCAATAAGGCATGCAAAACATATTCAGAGACAAAATCAAAATGGATAAGGAATAATTGATAGTTAGTCATTCATATTGTGACATGCTTGGTCATTAGTAAACCTTGTCTTCATTATGAGCTCTTAAAAAAGACTTATGAGGATAGACCTTAAGTTATAGGATCCTTAAGCATATCATGAATGTTTTCAACACAAGGACTCAGTTTCCTCTATTTGTTCTTAAATGAACAATAATCTTGTATCGAAAATTTAATGCAGCTCCGCTCAAAACTGCTACTGTTTTAAGAGATTAGGGTAGCTGAATTTATCACAGTAAGTCTATAATATGCTATTTATCTGGAGTTTAGGAATTATGAGTCTACTGATAAATTTACCAACAACATCTAGTGACAAATTATATCATAATAACTTAGGTTGTTGTTATCAGGTTCTACTGTGTAACATCCCGATTTTTATATGGTTAAAATGCAATTCACTTTAAGTGTCGCTTCGAGTTGTGGTACATTAAAATAATGTGCCAACTATTATATATGTAGAAATGGAGGATTTATGATGTAAATATGAAAGTTTGGGTTATCAAATAACCTAAACATAGAGCTAGAAGGACTTATGATGTAATTCAGTGAAACTAATTAAAGAAAAGAAAATAATGAAGGGGATGATGCGTATGAAGCATCAAAGGTTACGAGTCTCCCCTCCCCCCCCCCCCCTCATGCCCTAGAAATCGAAATCTTCAATTGATGGAGGAATAGCTGCGATTTTTGATGGTTAATGGAGTTTCTTGAAGCTCTAACCATAGCTAACCTAATGAAGGTGATTGGGTAAGTAATCCCTACATATTTGCATGTTAAGTTTTAAAAAACTAGTGATGATTTGGTCAATTTGGTAGAATGTGATATCAATGTGTTAAGCTAAATATGGGTTGAAACATAAGCTAGTTAAGTTGAAACATGCTTGTTAATGCTATGTACATAAGGTGCTCGATGAAATGCCTAAGTGAGATTGATTATGTGAATTCATGACTAAATGTAGGAATGTTACATTACTAAGAATCGTGAAATAGAAATGTGCATCGAATGTGAAATCCATGCTTATAAAATGTGTTAAACGGAATGATGAAAAACCATAAAAATGATAAAAAAAATTAGTTGTGGAGCTGTTTTGAAAGTGTTGTATAAGATCACTCGTATGTCCGTTTGGGATGTATGATATACGAACGAAAAGCTTGTTGTGATTACAATGTTTCGTGTTTGAACACTTGAAACTGAATCTGAATCTGAATTATAATTGGTAAAAACTACACGTTAATATGGCCATTTAATTTTCCAGCATGCTGTTTGGAAATAAATGTACATGTTGTCCTGTTTTTAAAAATGTTGTATAAAATCATAGAAAAATCGTTAGAAGGTGTACCATATACGCCTAGAAAGGTATTTAAGTGTACTACCTTTCATCTTTGAACATGGAATGCTAGAAAAATTCGTAGAGGGGTCAAAAAGGACCATTACAGCAGCACTGCTGAAAAATATGGTACAAGAATTCATTTTTCTAAAATCTTGAATCTTGTAAGGATGGAAGAGTTGGATTGCTCATATATCTTATAGCACATATATGATGATTACTTGATGTTATATTGATCTTAATTATGAATAATGAGATCATGAAGCATAGTAGGTGACGTTATTAATCATAGAATTGAAAAGATTATGATGACGTCTAAATACTTGCAATTCGTGTTGGATTTTATGGAAGTAGATGCATGATGCTATATTCTGATTTCTTATTAATTTAATTATGTGTTAAAAGTATAATGGATTACCTATCTAAAGGGTAACGTCAAAGTTATGCTTAAATGGGTAGTTTGACTTTTAATAGTCAAACTAGCCTAAGTTATGAATTGATGATTTATGAGGTAGTTAAATCCATGAAAATGGAAGAGGTATGTTATGGAAACTAACCTAACCATTTTATGGATATGATATGATAGTTGATCTTGATGAGCTAGCTAGGTGAAGCTTGCAATCGGATGTGTCAACCTGATAAAGTGAAGGTGAAAATGCTCACATGGATGCAAGGTAAGTACAACTTACACTTACTTAAGTAACAATAAAAACTCATTAATTATGTAATGAGTATTACTTAAGAATATAAATGGAAGTGTTACATTGAGTAGAATTTGAATCACAGGAATCATGCAAAGCATGATAAGAAACCCGTCAGAGCATGAAGCCTACGGGTAGAATGTAGAAAGTATCATTGTTTATGTTACAATTAGTAGTTATGTAAAATGAGTATTCATATAAATGGAAATGACCATGAGCTATTCTAAATGGGTGAAGAATGGTTCTAGGAACCATGAAGTCTAATCGCCAAAAGGTTCTCCAATGACTAATTTAACCATAAGTAAGATTCGGAGAAATCATAATATATATGAACGACAAGTTGCAATGGGCGGAAATGGGGTTTTAGAACCCATGCCATGTAACAAATTAAAGAAGGATCACAAATGGTTATAGAACCATAGATCCTAAATGCTAAATTATGGTCAAATATGGCATTGGGAGACACCAAGGCCAAGGACCCGTCTTAACGGGTCAAACGGGTGCAATAACCCAAAAATGGTTGAACAAATATGTAGTGACTCCCTAAAAGCAAATTGATGCATAAATAGGTAGTCACATAAATTTAGGATCATAATCTTCGAAATTGAGTTAGTTTCAATTTAAATGAGCACACAAAGTTCATAGAATCTTTCAGGGTTAAAAGATGTAATTGACCTTGGAAATGAATTATCATTCATGTATGCCAATGGGTTATGGTAGGTTAAACTTATATTTGGGTCAAATACTTAGCTTAAAGGCAATGGGTATCCTAACGGGTCAAACGGGTTATATGAACCCGTAAATGCATAGTCCAAATTTGATTCGGATAAGGTATGTTTATATGATTAAAAACATATTTAAAAAGTGTTTTGTGATGAT
This sequence comes from Deinandra increscens subsp. villosa, assembly GCA_039602395.1. Classification (NCBI taxonomy): domain Eukaryota; kingdom Viridiplantae; phylum Streptophyta; class Magnoliopsida; order Asterales; family Asteraceae; genus Deinandra; species Deinandra increscens. The sequence goes on from JBCNJP010005533.1 coordinate 23,955, forward strand.
TGAATGACTTGAAATAGGCTAGAAAACCAGATGGTGAAATCTGGTAGGAAGCAAGGTGAAAAAGCCAAAAATTTGGTTAAGTATGGAACCGGCCGAAATTGGCCAAATCCCTGGAAAATTGGCTTCAAGCGTATCGCTTGGAGCATGTGAATCAGAAGGCGATACGCATAGTAATCCAAGCGTATCGCCTGGAACTAAGGCTAATCTAGGCGATACGCCTAGGAGTGCCATTCTGATTTTACTTGTTATTCTCATTGATTAATGTTAACTATATTTTGTTATGCAATAGAAACTCACTATTGAAAGTGAGTATGTTGCAGGTAAGGCGAAGGCTTGACGGGATGCTCATCAAGTTCAAGATGGACCGATCACATGAAGATTGAACAAACCGATTCCCCTTTTGGTGTAATGAACTTATGTAAAGTTTATTGAACAACACTTGGATGTCAAACTTATTATGGGTATATTTTGTAAATATAAACCACCATGATGGTATTATATGATTATCAAAAATCATGTTTTGAACAAAAATTTTCTGGGACCGAATTTTATAAAGTAATGGTTCTTGTTTGGCATCAAATTGTATACGGGTGTTACATTATGACTCGTCCATGATCCATGAGATAAATTTGTCCGCAGACATGAGGATATACCCTTGAGTTGACATTTAATATCTTTTGAATACAATAAAGTCAAAATTTAGAGATAGTCAACTACTTTAAGTTTCTCACTTCTTCTATAGTTCAAATTTATAGTCTTTCGTTTCTTATAGATATTGAAATGCCATCTTAAATGCTTTATGATGCACTAAACTTAGGAAATGGTTTTCATCTTTTCTAGTATTCCAGCAAAGAAGGCAATATCTAAACGAGTATAGACTTGAACATATGTAAGGCTTCTTAGTAATGAAGCATTGGATTTATTTACTTGAACCTTTATTAGTAATCTCCTTTAGTTACTAGAGTTGTAGACTGAGAGTAGCGTTGCATGTTGTAATGTGCTGAACACATAGTTAAATCTAATGAGACTTAATTAATGTCTTATTGAGTTGATCTTGATGTATTTTTGATGCTCATCTTACAAGAAGCATCTTCAAGATCTTTAATATCAAAATTATGCGAGAATATGTCGCTTTGACTCATGCAACAAGACTAATATATTACTTGCCTGAAATAATGTATATAAGGGCAAGTGTTGTATTAGTTGCTCCCACTCATCTTAAGGTAGGTCCATTTATCCACTTATTCTTGATGAAAAATGATTACATTTATAATTTCATCAAACTTTAAATTTCACTTGTAAGTTTGCTTATATTAACCCTTTATATGAATTTACTCATCTTAAGACTAAGTGTTTCTAACTTTCAGGCTTGAAACCTTAAGTTTGGTTTATGAACATGTCTTTATGTTAAGTGAGTATTAAGAAAATATATTTTATAAGTCCATTAAATGTCACTCGTAAATTTGAGTGAGTAACAAGGACAATGATGATCTCTCAAAGAACCCTTTAGAAAAGAAATTCTTAACTTGTTAGTAGCCTTTAGAAGCCAACAATTTATAACGTTTAATTTCTCCTTTCGGATTTCAGTTTAGCTATGGAAAAATAAACTTTTAACGTTATTCTAATTTAGGGAGTTAAGCTCATTTTCGATCGAGATTTTTGAAATTTTGATTGAAAAGTAAACCAACCTTGTCGAAATCAGTTTTAGGGTTTTTGTTAGTTTTCATATCCGAAAATTCGATTAATGTTAAGATTTCAGATTTGTATTAAAACCGATTTATGATTATATGCTTAAAACGAATTAGGGTTTCGAGATTTTTTAGACAGAATCGAAAACCCATATTGATTTCGAGATTAGGGTTTTTTTTTAACGAATTCAGATTAATGATTCGATTGAGCAACATATGCTCCGATACCACATGTTGATCGAATCCTGAATCGTTACAATAATAGACAGATAATATATGAAAAGATTACCTGTAGTCATCAGGTTGAGATCAGCAGCAGTAAGGTTGTCCATCCTGTTAGTAGCCTTGGTTCCCCTTTAGGGTATATGCTAATGATGGGATGATTCGTGAGGGTTCACAAATCAGAGAGAGAGACGAGAGAGAGAGAGAGAGAGGTCGAATATTATGTGTAGGTGATTAGGCCTCATCTCTCTAATAGATGCTCTATATATATACACCCAAGGGGAAACCATAGTCTATCTAATAAGGACAATTACGTCCATCAAATAATGTCAAATATATATGGTGAAATAGGTAATTGATTATTTAAGATAAATGATTAAAGGATATAATATAATATATTATTATATACATATATACGAAATATATATATATATATAATATATTACGTCTAACAACACCATCACAATGTGTTAGCACAAGATTAGGGTGCTGGGAACTTACACGACCATGCATGATACTAGTGACGTGTCTAAAACACCCAATTTATCCTTCATTTACTTAACTTTTACTGAAATCATCTGTTTTGGATACTTAATTGTTTGTTTGGTGAATTTAAAGTTTAATGATGATTCGATGAAGTTTTGAAAAAATAAGATGGATTCGTTCACAAGTTGGAAAGCTGTAAATATAATTTTTTTTTGAACGATAGTTTTTTTATTCCACTCATTTTACACTATTGCCAAAGTACACTATTGCCAAAGTACGCAAGTTGCTAAATAGAAATTTATTAAGTACAATTTTGGTTGCTATTTTGTTGGGACGTCCCATCCCTGTATTAAATGGGAAAGACATCTAGATTCTAGATGGTGTATTAGGGCTCTCACATCCCTGTATTAAATGGGAAAGACATCTAGATGGTGTATTAGGGCTCTCAGAAGATTCCTCCTACAACTTAGCCATTGCTAAGTATATTCCAGACGGCCCATCCTGCTGTAAATTGGATGGATCGCCTTTTCGATCAACGAGAAAACCTAAATATTTTTCTATCCAACAAACGAGATGTTAGATTTGTGGGGAGTTGACGAATTGGTATTCGGGAGAGCATATTGGAGCATACACATAGTATTTTGAAGCTCTTCATGATCAAAGATTGAACATTTTGTGTTCAGTTAGGTGTTCCTCTGTCTAACATTCAATTTAATCGATCATCTTCGTTGCGAACCATGAACTTCTTTGGATCTAATTCTGTGTTCATCATGAACATGCTTGGCTTATTTCTTGTAATCACCTATATATATATATATTAGATGACTTTTTACGTACTTTACTTTTTGGTTTGAGTTTTTATTAGCATGTATAGTGTTCCTCATATTAGTTGATATATCGGTAATAGTATAGGGGTGTCGATGTAATATTTGTAACTATATATACATATGAAATATAATGGAGAGGTGACTTTTGAGCCCTAACATGGTATCACGAGCTTGATTGTGATTGCCTCTATTCTCTCCAAAATTGCGGAACACCCCTTCTCCAAGAAATCCTTCCGCCGACCAACCCTAGCGGCGCCTCCCTTCTCATCGCCGGCCCTCCCTTATTCCGGCCTTCTCCTCGCCTTTTCTCCCTTCTGATCCTTCTTCAATCAGCCTTTCTCCCTCTCTTGTCATGGCCGACGCCACCAAACAGACTCCCCCCCCCCCCACCACCGATTACAAACACATCCATCCAGCCCTTACCATAACTAACATCCGCAATCTGATCCCGATCACTCTAGATCTGGCCAATGACGAATACAACGCCTGGACCGAGCTCTTTACCATTCACTGTACCTCTTACGATGTTCTTGATCACATAATCCCGTCAAAGACCACCGGTACGTCCCAGCCACGAACGCCCGATGAACAAGCTCTATGGACCCGTCTCGATTCGGTGGTCATGGGATGGATATATGGCACGCTTCATAAAGATCTCATGAAGACAATTCTTCGTTCGTGCAAGACAGCGGCTAAGGCATGGTCGCTTCTAAAGAAGATCTTCTTGGACAACCAAAATCAACGGGCGATTCACTTGCAAAACAAGTTTGCTAATACCCGTTTGGATGATTTTTCTGATATTGCAACCTATTGTCAAGCCCTTAAATCGCTGTCTGATCAACTCAGCGATGTGGGGGCTCCCGTTACTGATCACATGTTGGTTCTTCAAGTTATTGCAGGTTTAAATGACAAGTTCGATGGAGTTGCAATGCTGTTACAACAAACCAGTCCCCTTCCCGACTTCTTCGCCACTCGATCGAGACTTATACTTGAAGAAACGAGGAAAAAGAACCAACCGCCACCGCCGGCTGCTGCCTTCACCGCTGGATCTGCCGGAATAGCCACCAGCGGCGGCGGCGGACCATCACAGACACAGCAGCAGGCTGCGGATCAGCCACCCCCACCTCGGTACAATTCCGCTTCTCGTCCCTTTTACGACCAGTTTAATCGCGGGGGTCGTTTTACAAATAATCGGGGTGGTCGTGGTCGAGGGGGTACTACCGATTATAACCGCGGGCGCCCTCGTAATAACCGTTGCGGCTACAATAACACACCACCGTGGAATACTCAGAGTTTCGGACCATGGTCTTACCCTCCTCCATGGCAAGCACCACCATGCCCTTACCCGACTTTGCAGACGCCACAAAGGACCATGCCCCAGTTCCGTTCGTCAACCTCTGCAGGTATTCTTGGCCCAGCCCCACAAGCATATACTATGGAGGGGAATCTCATGCCTACCTACATTCCCCAACACATGCATCCGACGACGACCATGAACCCGGATCAACAGCAGTGGGTTCTAGACACCGGGGCCACTCATCATATGGCTAATTCCTCAGGTAACCTCTCTGATTATGTCAATAATGGTAATAAAAACCATATAGTTGTCGGTAACGGTCGCCACATACCCATACATGGAACCGGTAACCACTACGTCAAAATTCACCTTTGGCCACGGAAAAAAACCGTGACAAAAGGTGTTTTGTCACGTTTTTTTTTTCCATTCCAAACGACACCATAGGTGCCGTGACCATATGTACCCTACGGCCACGTTACAATATCAGTGGCTGAAGCCACCTATAAGCGTGGCTAAAGGGTACCAATATTTGTTGTTGTAATCAAACAGTTCTTCAGAAAAGCGTGGCGAAAGGGTTCCAACGGCCACATGTGTTTGGTTAACGTGGCCTTTGGTATTTTATGGTCACGTATATTCGTGTTTTAGCCACATACATTATAAAAAAACGTGGCCAAATGGTTGCTGAAATCATACATTTTGTCACAGTACGCGTGGCCAAAGGGTGGCAACGGCCACGTTAAAATATCAAAAGCGTGGCCTTTGGTATTATATGGTCACGTATATTTGTGTTTTAGCCACATATGTTATAAAAAAACGTGGCCAAATGGGTTGCTGAAATTATAATTTTTGTCCCAATACGCGTGGCCAAAGGGTGGCAACCGCCACGTTAAAATATGAATAGCGTGGCCTTTGGTATTATATGGTCACGTATATTTGTGTTTTAGCCACATATGATATGAAAAAACGTGGCCAAATGGGTTGCTGAAATCATAAATTTTGTCCCAATAAGCGTGGCCAAAGGGTGGCAACTGCCACATTAAAATATAAAAAGCGTGGCCTTTGGTATTATATGGTCACGTATATTTGTGTTTTAGCCACATATATTTGGAAAAAAAAAGTGGCTAAAGGGTAGTTGAAATCAGATATTTTGTCCCAATACGCGTGGCCAAATGGTGGCAACGACCACGTTAAGATATAAAAAGCGTGACCTTTGGTATTATATGGTCACGTATATTTGTGTTTTAGCCACATATAATTGGAAAAAAAAAAGTGGCCAAAGGGTAGTTGAAATCAGATAATTTGTCCCAATAAGCGTGGCCAAATGGTGGCAACGGCCACGTTAAAATATAAAAAGTGTGGCCTTTGGTATTATATATATGGTCACATATATTTTCTTAATTACAATTAATTATATATTAATTAATTAGTATAGAGAAACCTTAAAAATCATATATTATAATTAAAAATTAATGTACATACACTAATCATGACGCTGTTCAAAAAGATAACATACGACACTAGCTAATCAAAGTTTAATTTCTATAATAATTAATTATAATTTCTTGTCCGTGCTGATCAGCTGCTTCTGCTGGTGCCGTGTGATTTTTCTATTTATCACATTTTGATTCTTCAGCTGGTTTGGTGCTACGTACACTACTTTCTGCATCTTTTTCCGATCATTATTTACCTGGAAACATGACAAATAAAACCGATCAGATATATATAATATATATATAAAGTTAATTAATTAGCGGATACGATTAATTAATGTAGTAATTACCTGTGGTTGTTCCAATACTTTTTGAACCGTAGAATGATCAACCGGCTGTGATCTATCTGACTTGTTATTAGAATGAAGGATCATTCGGTTCATCGGCCATGCAATAATATATTTATTTTCAACCTCCGAAAGCGTTGTTTTACCATCTACTGGGAATGGTAAAAATGTTGCACCCTTTTTGACCTGATAAACTCTAATTCTACGGCAACCAGGAGCTAATGGACTTCCATGAATCTTCTCATCTTTTTGTTTTGGTAATAATTCAGCCATTCCCACGACGTTCAGTGGATCCCATTCCATGTGCAACGTCGCAGTTTGGCTCCCCTGATCAGAAGTGACATAATAATAATAATATTATTATTAATTATAGCATATATATAAACAATTAATTAATTAAAGTAAAAAATAGAATACAAAAATTGTGGTATATACTAATCTATACCTCTTGGATTACTGGCTGCAGATCGGTAGCAGCTGCAATGGCATCATAATTATTTGGTTTTTCCAACTGAAGATCACTCTTCTTAGGAGGTACTTTACGAGCTGCAGGTTTTGCATGTCTCTTATTCTTTTCCTAAATTGACACCATGTAATTAACTGATTAGTAATTAACATATATATATATTAATTAACGATAACGTCAAAGCGATTTGTCAAATTTCTAAATTAATTATATATATATATATATACCACTTCCTGCTCTGATGCCCCAGCATCACTGGCTGCAGCAGCTGCTGCTTCTGTCATTTTTCTCTTTCTCACCTAAAGACAGCATCAGCATTTAATTAAATGATCATATAGCAATTAGTTATAAGGGAAGTACACAACTGTGTAAATTAAAATAGTTACCCTTTCCTTTTGCGACGCTGTTGTAGATGTAGGAGTGTGTTGTGATAGAGTCGCAGAAGAGACCTACAATTCAATTAATTAATAAAATCATATCGATCATAACCGGCTAAACATTAGTTAACTATCCTGATGAACTTTAACTATCCTGATGAACTTATCATAGCCGGCACAGTTAATTATTAATTATATTCCGGAACAACTCTAACTATCCTGATGAACTTTGACTATCCTGATGAACTTTACCTATACTGCTGAACTATAACTATCCGGATGAACTATAACCAACACGGTGAACTATAACTAGGGACGCATGTTCATCCAGATGAACTAGCTAGAATCTTCCGGATCAACTCTAACTATCCCGATGAACTCTAACTATCCTGATGAACTTTTTACTATCCTGATGAACCTTACCTATCCTGAGGAACTTTAACTATCCGGATGAACTCTAACTATCCGGATGAACTATAAGTAGAGACGCATGTTCATCCAGATGAACTAGAATCTTCCAGATCAACTCAAATTCAGAACTGTTTCAAATCCGTACCTTATCGGCCGACCTTTGAGATGAGTTTGATTGAGTAGATTGTTTCCGCGATGTATTGCGCGCAGAATTGATCATGTCCTATGTACAATTAATTCAATTAGTTAATTAATTAATAAATAAATATATATATATATATATATATATAGTTTGTCCCTTACAGACGCTCTATGAACTTGTTTATCTTGAATCACAGACTCCATAGCCGCCATAAGCTTATCAATTCTCTCATCCTGTGATTTAACCATATCAGTGAGGCGCTCAACCTCTTGATCCTTTTTCTCACGCAGCTGTCTTTCATTTATTAGTTCCGCCTCAAGTTTTTCGATCCGTTCTTTTGATCGCCCTTTTGGAGCACCCCAATATCCACGGGAAGTCACTCCATACCCAATACCTTTTAGGTATCCACCCCTTTCCTTGCCAAGGACCAGTGTCAGGGCATCCGTTCCCGGTTCTACTGTCACAGATCCCGCATTTATCTTTGTTTCATTCTCGGCCTGCAGTAATATAATTTAGTTAATTTAATGAGGTGCTGTTAATTTTTAACATGTGAATAATTAGGTATATATATAGCAATTAAACTTACTATATCATCTGCTATGCCCTTCACCACAGGGGTTTTGTATTCCCCCTCTTTATTTACCCTTCCTTTCCTCCACATAAACGCTCGAGAGGGGCAATCATCAGCTGCAATTTCTTTGTTTTGTACCTTGTATTATAATAATAATATATATCAGACTTGAAACATAAACGTTCTTAACCATGACTGGGTGTAACACACTTAGCTTATTACCAGTTTTTCTCTCAGAAAGACGTATCCTCCCCGCCCCATTGAATGATCATAAGTATAATTTGCTCGAACCTCTTTTCCAATCTTTGACGCAGCCTTTCCAACAGAACAGTAGGATATATAATTATAATCTCATTAATTAACACTTATTAGCTTACTTAATGAAATCTGCAGTTTGAATTGAATAAAAACCTCGAATTCTTCAGATCTTGTATATGCTACAAATCTGTCCCAGTCTTCCTTTTTCACAATAGTGCGATACATCTTTGGAACTTTCTCAAGCACGGTGGGTTTTGCTAGGTTGGGACGAATGTGTTTTTCCAACATATTTCTTCTAAAACTCCTTAGCAACCCACCAAGCCGTACCATTATAGCTCTCCTTCGAAAGTCTTCAATTTTGAAATATTTCTAAAAAAATAACATATGACAGGATATTTTAGTCGCATGGAATTCAATAACAAACCTAATATGAGAAAATGTTTAATCTGTTTCATAACCTGAATCGCTGCCCACATTTTGTTCTTGTCCTCTATTGGCACCTTCCTCCATTCTAGATACCTCAATCCAACCCCTGCCCTTACAATGTCTCCCATAAAACTCGAAAATTTTGGTCTATGGACCCCGCCAACCCTTCCCAGCGCATCAAATGTTAGTGGCCATTTTTCCTCACCATTTTTCTCAAATCTGGCACGCCACTGTACCAACCGCGTCATCCCCCTCTTGTTTGCTTGGGGAGCAGAGGCTTCCACATTCTCATTGTCGACTACTTGGGTATCAACTTGGGCATCATTTTCGACTTGGGCATCAATGTTTTCCATGTCCTCTTCACCCGAATCATCGTCAGTATTGTTATCCATTTCCTCTTCATTATCCGATTGATCGGCATTGTTATACATTTCATCATCTTCCGAATAATTATATTCATTGTCATATGCTTCACCTTCAATTTCCATTGTTAAATCAGATGAATCCTGTAGATGACAGTGAAATAAATAGAGAATTAATGAAATAAATGCGATGGAATAATTAAGATGAAATAATTGAGATGAAAATGATCTACTGAAGATGACAGTGAAATTAATATATACTGACGGGAATTAGGTAGTGATCTTCTGAAGATGATAGTGTGATGAATCCGGAACTGATCAATCAATTAGGTAGATGAACTTTTAGTGATATATGGAAGAAGAGAGTAATGAATCGTTTTGGTGATAAAGTTTTGGTTAGAGGGAGTTGAATAGGAACTGATCAATGAATTTTGGGAAATTTGAAAAATGGTGGGAAGTAATTTGGGGATTAATAGGATCGATCCGGGTGAAAACATCTCAGCTAATAAGGACGTGACAGCATTTATCGGATTTAATATAAACTCAATTAATACGATTTATCTTGAATTTTAAAGAGTTAACATGGACTCAAAAAGTTAAAACCACCAAACCACAGGAACGCAAATCGTATTTAACTTTATTTTAAACATACCTTTAAAATAATCTTTAAATGTAAAATGGAATACTAAGCAATAAATTTAATGATAATTGTATCCTAAAATGACCCTCATTGCCCCTAAACACACCTTATTGGGCCGTCATTGGTCCTAACCATGCTTATTGGTTACATACACACCTTACTGGGACTCATTGGTCCCAACTGGCCCTCGTTTCCCCTAAACACGCCTTATTGGGTCTCATTGGTCCTAAACACAACTTATTTGTTACATACACACCTTATTGTGCCATCATTGGTCCTAAACATGCTTATTGGTTACATACACACCTTATTGGGACTAATTGCTCCCAATTGGCCCTCGTTTCCCCTAAACTCACCTTATTGGGTCTCATTGGTCCTAAACACAACTTATTTGGTAGATACACACCTTATTGGGCCATCATTGGTCCTAAACATATATGCCTATTGGTTACGTCATACACACCTTAATATTGGGACTAATTGGTCCCAGATGGCCCTCGTTTCCCCTAAACACACCTTATTGGGACTCATTGGTCCTAAACATGCTTATTGGTTACATACACACCTTATTGGGCCATCATTGCTCCTAAACATGCCTATTGGTTACATACACACCTTATTGGGACTCATTGGTCCCAACTGACCCTCGTTTCCCCTAAACACACCCTACTGGGACTCATTGGCCCCAACTGGCCCTCGTTTCCCCTAAACACACCTTATTGGGTCTCATTGGTCCTAAACAAAACTTATTTGTTACATACACACCTTATTGGGCCATCATTGCTCCTAAACATGCTTATTGGTTACATACACACCTTACTGGGACTCATTGGTCCCAACAGGCCCTCGTTTCCCCTAAACACACCTTATTGGGTCTCATTGGTCCTAAACACAACTTATTTGTTACATACACCTTATTGGGTCTCATTGGTCCTAAACACAACTTATTTGTTACATACACCTTATTGGGTCTCATTGGTCCTAAACACAACTTATTTGTTACATACACACCTTATTGGGCCATCATTGGTCCTAAACATGCCTATTGGTTACATACACACCTTACTGGGACTCATTGGTCCCAACTGGCCCTCGTTTCCCCTAAACTCACCTTATTGGGTCTCATTGGTCCTAAACACAACTTTATTTAATACACACCTTATTGGGCCATCATTGGTCCTAAACATGCTGATTGGTTACATACACACCTTACTGGGACTCATTGGTCCCAACAGGCCCTCGTTTCCCCTAAACACACCTTATTGGGTCTCATTGGTCCTAAACACAACTTATTGGTTACATACACCTTATTGGGCCATCATTGGTCCTAAACATGCTTATTGGTTACATACACACCTTATTGGGCCATCATTGGTCCTAAACATGCCTATTGGTTACATACACACCTTACTGGGACTCATTGGTCCCAACTGGCCCTCGTTTCCCCTAAACTCACCTTATTGGGTCTCATTGGTCCTAAACACAACTTATTTGTTACATACACACCTTATTGGGCCATCATTGGTTCCTAAACACAACTTATTGGTTACATACACACCTAATTGGGCCATCATTGGTTCTAAACACAACTTATTGGTTACTTACACACCTTATTGGGACTCATTGGTCCTAAACACATCAAATTGACCCATTTGACCCCAAATTGACCCATTATTTAATTTTTATCTTAAATCTTTTTATATAATTTATTTCTAAGAAACTATACGACAATACTCCTGCAAAGGTAATGTGGTATTTCCCCATCATTCCAAGATTGAAACGACTGTTTCAAGTGAAAACCACAGCGGAGGATCTAAGATGGCATGCCACCAGTTCCAAAACACCCGGTGTGTTACGACACCCATCCGATTCACCGGCATGGAAAGCCATCGATGACAAATATCCCGAAATCGCTGACGATCCTAGAAGTCTTCGTCTTGGCATTTCAACTGATGGGGTCGACGTAAATAGAGGTAACAGAAATCACAGTGTGTGGCCGGTTCTATCTGTCATTTACAACCTTCCACCATGGTTGTGTATGAAAAGAAAGTTCATCATGCTTTCGTTATTAATATCGGGAGCGCCTGGAAACGATATTGATGTGTTTTTGGAACCATTAATTGATGACTTAGAGCTGTTATTCGAGGCAGGTGTGGAAACATATGATGCGTATGCGCAAGAACAGTTTACTTTGCGTGCAGTTGTTTTATGGACGATTAATGACTACCCTGCACTTGGTACACTTTGTGGTTGCCCGTACAGTGGATTCCGTGGTTGTGTGGTATGTCGGGAAGAAACTAAATGCATTAGGCTTCCTTTCTCAGCCAAGCAGTGTTATGCTGGTCACAGAAGATATCTACCATATACGCATCCCTTCCGAAAGCAAACAGAGGCCTTCAATGGTAAACAAGAGTTGGAAGTTGCTGCTGATCCTATGACCGGAGAACAGATATACGAAGAAGTTCAACTTATCAGCAACAAATGGGGAAAGGGATTAAGGTGTACTGATTCAGAAATCCCAGAGACCTCAACCGGAAGAGGGGGGAAGATTGATAAGAGAAAAAGAAAGAACAAAGAGAAGCCACCATATTGGAAGAAATTCAATATATGGTTTCGAAGACTTAGATACTGGAGGCATAATAGTGTCCAACATTGCATTGATTTCATGCATATTGAAAAGAATGTGGCTGAGAGTCTTGTTGGAACTCTGCTCAACCTTCCCGGAAAGACGAAGGATGGACTGAATGCGAGAAAGGATCTGAACTTTTTGGGGTTAAGACCAGAGTTGCAGCCTAAACAGAACAAGAACAACATAGTACTTCCTGCAGCGTGTTACACGTTACAAAAAGATGAAAAGGAAAAGTTTTGTGACACGTTGTATAACTTGAAGGTTCCACAAGGCTATTGTTCTAACTTTTCTAGTTTGGTTAGTCTAAAGGACAAGAAACTTGTGGGGCTCAAGTCACATGACTATCATATGCTGATGCAACAGTTTCTGCCAATTGCAATTCGGTCAGTCATGCCTGAACCGACAAGATATGCTATTATAAGGCTCTGTTTTTTTTTCAAATCAATATGCAGCAAAGAGATCAACGTCGAAGAGCTAGACAAATTGCAAGAAGATCTTTGTGTCACACTATGCCTGCTTGAGAAATATTTCCCGCCATCATTTTTTGATGTTATGCTTCATTTGACGGTGCACCTTACTAGGGAGGTAAAATTATGTGGCCCAATATGCTTTCGATGGATGTATCCATTTGAAAGGTGTATGAAGGTAATTAAGGGCCACGTGAGAAACAAAACTTATCCAGAAGGGTGCATTGCTGAGGAGAACATTGTAGAAGAAACGATTGAGTTTCTCAGCGAATACCAAAAAAACATCACAACTATTGGTGTTCCAACTAAAAAGCATAGCAGTGCGGATGGAAGTCCTGGGTCAGCTGGTAGATCAGTTGAAGTCTCTCCAGAGCTCCTATCGAAAGCGCATTTATTTGTGTTGCTAAATACGCCTGAAATTGAGCATTATATCGAGTAAGTAATTTAGATTATTAACCTTTTTTTATCTGTTTAATTAATTATAAACTTTTATAGATAACTTCAATTCATGTAATTGCAGAGAACACATGAAATTTTTGGAAAAGGAACATCCTGGTAGTAGACTAAATGACCTTACTAAGAAGCAGAGCACAACATTTGGTAAATGGTTACGCAACAAGGTCAGCTAAATTTGCTTATTGTTTTAATTCCGGATGAACTGTAACTTTCCTGAACAACTGACCTGAGTTGTCCGGAACAACTCTATTTTCTATCCGGAAGAACTATAACCTTCCTGGTGAACTGAAACTATTTTCTTATAGTTTTAATTCCGGATGAACTGTAACTTTCCGGAACAATTGACCTGAGTTGTCCGGGATAACTCTATTTTCTATCCGGATGAACTATAACCTTCCTGGTGAACTGAAACTATTTTTCTTATAGTTTTAATTCCGGATGAACTGTAACTTTCCGGAACAACTGACCTGAGTTGTCCGGAATAACTCTATTTTCTATCCGGATGAACTATAACCTTCCTGGTGAACTGAAACTATTTTTCTTATAGTTTTAATTCCGGATAAACTGTAACTTTCCGGAACAACTGACCTGAGTTGTCCGGAACAACTTTATTTTATTTTTGGAAGAGCTATAATCTTCCTATTCCTAATGAACTCTCCTGATGAACCTACTATGAATTTCAGGTTGAAAAGGAGATGGCGGAGTCCCCAGAAACTATATCAGAGACCGTTAGGTGGATTTCACATGGTCCGCACAGAAGCGTGAGGAAATATGAAGTATATGACATCAATGGCTATTCATTTCGTACAAAATCTCGAGACGGTAGGGTTTACCAGAACAGCGGGGTTGGTGTAGAGGTAAATGACATGCACATCTCTAACGAGGTCTTAACCTATGGAAAAAAACCTTACTATGGGGTTTTAAAAGAGATATGGCTACTAGATTACCATATTAAAACCATCCCTCTATTTATGTGCGACTGGGTTGAGAATACACAGGGGGTCAAAAAAGATAGTCTTGGTTACACTTTGGTCAACCTTAAAAGACTAGGTCACAAGGAGGACCCGTTCATTTTCGCATCACAAGCACAACAGTTGTTTTACGTCAAAGACCAGCTGGATAAAAAACTGCATATTGTCTTTATGACACCTCCCAGAAATTACAGAGATTATTATGAAGACGATGCCAATGAAGAATTTAGTACGGTAGTTTTTCCGCACAACGATAATGTATTGCCATCCGTAGATGCACGTCACAATGTTTACTACAGAGCTGACTGTACTGGAATGATATTACGAAAAACCACCGATTAATTGATCAGAACTACAGTATCAACAATAATTGTTTTTTTTTCTTTATGTATTCTGGAATATATATTATGGATCTTAATTTTGAGTCAAGTGTTTCCTTTTTTTGATTGTGCCTGCAGGTCTCCTCTCTTTGACCAAACCAGAGTCAATAAAAGTCAAAAATAAACAAACAAAATCAACTGCTGCTTTAACAAACACAATTACATACATAATCCAAAGGTTATGATTCCATTAATACATTGATCTATAAAATTACAACTGAAAAACTACTAACTTAAAATGGAGAAGAAGCGGCTGAAGAAAAATCCCTCTTTTGCTTTCTCACATGCACTTGCTTCTGATCAAGTGAAAAGAGAGAACAAGTCCCTCTTGCTTTCTCACATGCACTTGCTTCTGATCAACTGAAAATGGTGAAGAAGTGGCTGAAGAAATATCAGGTACATGGGGCCAAAAGGGAGAGAAGCACCTGAAGAATACAAGTCCTGCAAATCTCAACATGTGCCCTTACTGCTGACTGTTATAAAATTACACAATAACTTAAAATCTGCTCGCAGTAAAGCATTTGTATGAACCATTAGAGACTCCTCGTCTCCATGGTTTCCACAATAACTTAAAATCTGCTCGCAGGAGATACAGAGTGCAATCTTTCCCTGCACAAGATAAAATTACCAAATCTGAGACGAAAATTTCAATCGAATTTCAGTGGTGAAGATGATAACTTACCATTTTCCACATACGGATGATGCCAATTCCACATTTTTTGCCGTCGATGATGGACGAAAAACAGAGAGAGAAAGACTGGGAGAAAAGGGTCATGGTGGAGATGATGATGAAAACTGATACAGAGATAGTATATATCGATACTCGAGGGGCGTGGTAGATGGAGATTTGAAAGATAAAGTAAATGAAATAGTAATGATTACAAGCGCCGACTGTTGGTATTCTTTTAGCCACCTAAAATTAATATACCGTGACCATTTGTCATAATTTGTCACGCAGCCAATGTTTTAATATGAGTGGCCATATCACAAGATAATCAAACATGATAAACATATATTATAACCATCATATATATATTATAACTACTAATTAATATCATAACTAAATAAACATATAAACTATTGTTCTTAATTTGTTCATAATTAAACATAAACATCCATTAATTAATAATCCGGATCACTGCAATCTTCGGATATGTATGATCCTGATGAACTTGCATCGTCATCATCATCATCTTCTTCTTCTTCTTCTTCATCTTCTTCATCTGCTTCATCTGCTTCTTCATGATCTTCTTCATCATCTTCTTCATCTTCATCATCTTCTTCATCTTCTTCTTCGGGTTCATTGAATTTTGTATCAAGGACACGAAATAATTTCGCTGTCTCAACATGGTAGGCAAAACAATCAGGAATCTTCTGCGCATATAGTTGCTTCAGGATGTTCTCATCGTTGTGTTTAATCACAGATTTGTGGGACTTGAAGGATCTTCTTCTCCTGTTACTGTAAACCAAAAAAATACGGTTATGCTTCACATACCAGTAATTAAGGGAGCGTTGATTATCGGCCATTTGATACAAGAATTGGTGTAAACGAATTGGTGTACGTAGAGAATTTGAGAGAATTGGTGTAGAGAATTTGAGATCAAGAAAGGGATGGCGGTAAAAAGGAAAATAACAATGATGATGATATATAGGGTAGCAGATTTTAACCCGCTCGAATTAATGGTACAATTGAAAAAAGCGCGTTGTTTTAGAGGGAAACAAAACTTCTATTTTTCGCCACGCATTTAATATTTTACCGTGACCATAAAATAAAATTTTGTCACTCACAACCTACCATTTAGTCACGGTTAATATATGTGGCCATAGGTAATAGATTTTTGTCACTCACAACCTACCGTGACCATTAGTCATCTAATATTTAGTCACACAACCTAATAACAGTGGCCATATGTACTAGCTTTTAGCCACATAACTAAGTAAAAAGCGTGGCCATTGCTCACATTTAGCCACGCATAAATAGTTTTGTTTTCTTTTAATTTACTAAGTAATAAAATCTACTCTTCCGTCACACAACATTATTTAAGCGTGGCCATACATTCCTTTTTGGTCACACGAATAAAAAATCATAAAAATTCCGTGGCCGTTTGGTGCATTTCGCCACTCTTTTTTAAGTGTGACAAATAAATGCCACATGTTTTTGTAAAACAGTGGCTAAAGCCACTGCACCTGATTGTTGTTGTCACATAAACAAAAAAATACGTGGCTAAAAGGGTCCAAAGGCTATATATTTGGCCACGGGTACAAAATATGTGTGGCTAAAACGAGAATTTCTTACCTTTGGCCACGCTTTTTTCAAAACAGTGGCTATGCGTTATCAAAAAAACCGTGGCCAAAGCCACTTTTTGACGTAGTGAACACTACACTTCCACCACCTTTCCCACTGTTAAAAATAAATAATATTCTTGTTGCCCCAAACCTAATTAAAAACCAGCTTTCTGTACGACAATTAACCACCGATAATAAAATATCCATTGAATTTGACCCTTTTGGCTTTCTTGTGAAGGATTACCAGACGCGGATTCATATCCTCAGATGCGACAGCTCGGGGGATCTTTACCCACTCTCCACACCTTCAAGCCGTCTCACCAGCCCTTCTACATTTGCTGCTCTCTCCCAAGATCTTTGGCACTCCCGTTTAGGCCACCCTGGCTCCTCTATTTTGCGTATTTTGAACTCTAGAAAACTGATTGATGTTGATTCTGTTTTGAATGTTGGTTTGTGTGAACCTTGCGTGCTTAGCAAACATATTAAATTGCCGTTTTCTGATTCTGTTACTCATACCTCTTTACCCTTTGACATTATTCACAGTGACCTTTGGACCTCACCCGTCACCAGTTCGGGTGGGCACCGCTATTATGTTCTGTTTCTTGATGATTACACTAATTATCTGTGGACCTTTCCCTTAACTCACAAATCACATGTTTTCTCAGTCTTCTCAACATTTCATAAAATGATTCAAATTCAATTCAATACCAACATTAAAACTTTACAATGCGATAACGGTACTGAATACAATAACAATCAGTTTCATGAATTTTGCAATCAAACTGGAATGCGATTTCGTTTTTCTTGTCCTCACACCTCTCCACAAAATGGCAAATCGGAAAGAAAAATTCGATCCATTAACAACATCCTTCGGACCCTCCTCACCACTGCTTCCCTACCCACCACCTTTTGGCACCACTCGTTACAAATGACCACTTATCTACTCAACATCCTCCCAACCAAAACCAAACAGTTTCTTTCTCCGACCTACCTTCTCTATGGCACTCATCCTTCCTATTCCCATCTTCGTGTTTTCGGTTGTCTGTGCTATCCGCTTTTCCCCTCTACCACCATCAACAAACTTCAACCCCGATCATCCGCTTGCATCTTCCTCGGCTATCCCTCCAATCATAGGGGGTATAAATGTCTAGAAATCTCCACCAAAAAGATGCTTATCTCTCGCCACGTCGTCTTCGACGAGCGTGTCTTCCCCTATCAAGCCTCAACTTCCGTCCCCACCTCTCCTGCTTCCTCCCCCGAGCACGCACTCCATCCTTCTGTATGGACATCCACCGGTTTTGGATCCGCGTCTGGGCTACCCTTCACCGAAGCCGTCGTACCCGAGCCCGATTCACCTCAGCCCGATCCCTTCCCCGGCCCTCCTGCTACACCACCTGGCCCTACGACCCCTAACCCACCTTCGCCATCCACCTCAGCCCCAAACTCGCCACTCAACACCACCGGTTCCCCCCCAAACCCGTCGCCGACACCGACTCCTACCCCCCCCCCCCCACCCCACCTCCACCACCCACAAATCGTACCATGACAACACGTAGTATGGTTGGTACAATCAAACCTAAGAAATTTTTTAATTTAACCCACTCCAGTCTTACCCGCATTCCCAAAACCGTCCATGAAGCCTTAGCCTCACCCGTGTGGCACCGTGCGATGACTGATGAGTTTAATGCCCTTATCGATAATAATACATGGGAACTGGTGCCTAGACAGCCTAACATGAATCTAATTCGGTGCATTTGGATTTTTAAACATAAACTGAAATCTGACGGTACTCTTGAGCGATACAAAGCTCGTTTGGTCTGTGATGGCAGGTCTCAGCAGGTGGGGGTGGATTGTCACGAGACATTTAGTCCGGTTGTTAAACCGGCCACTATTCGGATTGTTTTAAGCATGGCATTGGCAAATGGGTGGGGAATCAATCAGCTAGACGTTAAAAACACATTCTTACACGGCCACTTAGAGGAGACAGTTTACATGCACCAGCCTGCAGGTTTTCGAGATCCTACTTATCCTTCGTATGTTTGTCGGCTACGCCGCTCTCTGTATGGTCTTAAACAGACTCCCCGGGCCTGGTACCAGCGGTTTACAGATTTTGTCTCCACTTTGGGGTTCAGACACAGTTCATCAGATCATTCCCTATTCATCTACAAACACGGCAGAGACGTTGCTTATTTGTTACTGTATGTCGATGACATTATTTTTACGGCCTCCTCGCCAGC
Organism: Deinandra increscens subsp. villosa; assembly: GCA_039602395.1. NCBI lineage: Eukaryota > Viridiplantae > Streptophyta > Magnoliopsida > Asterales > Asteraceae > Deinandra > Deinandra increscens. The sequence goes on from JBCNJP010005533.1 coordinate 43,331, forward strand.
TCTTCATCAACACATCATGTCTCGGTTATTCTCAGAATTTGCAATGAAAGATCTCGGGCCTTTATCATATTTTCTGGGTATTTCGGTACGGCGGGACTCTCATGGTATGTTCTTATCTCAACAGTCCTATGCGGCTGATATTCTGGCTCGGGCACATATGTCTGATTGTAATCCGGTGCAGACACCCGTTGACACAAACGGGAAACTTAGCTCCTCGGCCGGGGATCTCATCGAGGATCCCACGTCTTATCGGAGCCTTGCAGGTGCTCTCCAGTACCTAACTTTTACTCGCCCGGACATCTCCTATGCCGTGCAGCAGGTTTGCATGTACATGCACGCTCCTCGTTCAGATCATCTCCTTGCCTTGAAACGGATATTGCGGTATATTAAGGGTACCATTGACTTAGGCCTGTATATGACTGTTTCACCGTCTCCATCCTTGGTGGCATACACGGATGCCGACTGGGCAGGCTGTCCTGACACACACAGATCGACCTCCGGCTATTGTGTTTATTATGGTGATAATCTAATATCCTGGTCGTCGAAACGTCAGACTGTTGTTTCACGATCCAGTGCGAAGGCAGAGTATCGTGGGGTGGCTCATGTGGTGGCAGAAATTTGTTGGTTACGGAATCTTTTCTTAGAGCTTGGCGCCCCTCCTAGACGGACATCATTAGTTTATTGTGATAATGTTAGTGCTATTTACATGTCCGGGAATCCTATTCAGCACCAGAGAACGAAGAATATTGAGATCGATATCCACTTCGTACGGGATCAGGTGCGGCAGGGGCATATCCGTGTTCTTCATGCTCCCTCTCGTTATCAGTTTGCGGATATCTTCACGAAGGGCTTACCGCGCTACCTTTTTCTTGAGTTTCGAGACAGTCTAAGTGTCCGTCGTACTCCCCCTTAGACTGAGGGGGTATATTAGCATGTATAGTGTTCACTACGTCAAAAAGTGGCTTTGGCCACGGTTTTTTTTGATAACGCATAGCCACTGTTTTGAAAAAAGCGTGGCCAAAGGTAAGAAATTCTCGTTTTAGCCACACATATTTTGTACCCGTGGCCAAATATATAGCCTTTGGACCCTTTTAGCCACGTATTTTTTTGTTTATGTGACAACAACAATCAGATGCAGTGGCACTGTTTTACAAAAACATGTGGCACTTATTTGTCACACTTAAAAAAGAGTGGCGAAATGCACCAAACGACCATGGAATTTTTATGATTTTTTATTCGTGTGACCAAAAAGGAATGTATGGCCACGCTTAAATAATGTTGTGTGACGGAAGAGTAGATTTTATTACTTAGTAAATTAAAAGAAAACAAAACTATTTATGCGTGGCTAAATGTGAGCAATGGCCACGCTTTTTACTTAGTTATGTGGCTAAAAGCTAGTACATATGGCCACTGTTATTAGGTTGTGTGACTAAATATTAGATGACTAATGGTCACGGTAGGTTGTGAGTGACAAAAATCTATTACCTATGGCCACATATATTAACCGTGACTAAATGGTAGGTTGTGAGTGACAAAAATTTATTTTATGGTCACGGTAAAATATTAAACGCGTGGCAAAAAATAGAAGATTTGTTTCCCTCTAAAACAACGCGCTTTTTTCAATTGTACCATAAATTCGAGCGGGTTAAAATCTGCTACCCTATATATCATCATCATTGTTATTTTCCTTTTTACCGCCATCCCTTTCTTGATCTCAAATTCTCTACACCAATTCTCTCAAATTCTCTACACCAATTCGTTTACACCAATTCTTGTATCAAATGGCCGATAATCAACGCTCACTTAATTACTGGTATGTGAAGCATAACCGTATTTTTTTGGTTTACAGTAACAGGAGAAGAAGATCCTTCAAGTCCCACAAATCTGTGATTAAACACAACGATGAGAACATCCTGAAGCAACTATATGCGCAGAAGATTCCTGATTGTTTTGCCTACCATGTTGAGACAGCGAAATTATTTCGTGTCCTTGATACAAAATTCAGTGAACCCGAAGAAGAAGATGAAGAAGAAGATGAAGAAGATGAAGATGAAGAAGATGATGAAGAAGATCATGAAGAAGCAGATGAAGCAGATGAAGAAGATGAAGAAGAAGAAGAAGAAGATGATGATGATGATCATGATGATGACGATGCAAGTTCATCAGGATCATACATATCCGAAGATTGCAGTGATCCGGATTATTAATTAATGGATGTTTATGTTTAATTATGAACAAATTAAGAACAATAGTTTATATGTTTATTTAGTTATGATATTAGTAGTTATAATATATATATGATGGTTATAATATATGTTTATCATGTTTGATTATCTTGTGATATGGCCACTCATATTAAAACATTGGTTGCGTGACAAATTATGACAAATGGTCACGGTATATTAATTTTAGGTGGCTAAAAGAATACCAACAGTCGACGGCGCTTGTAATCATGATTATTTCATTGACTTTTTCATTTACTTTATCTTTCAAATCTCCATCTACCACGCCCCTAGAGTATCGATATATACTATCTCTGTATCAGTTTTCATCATCATCTCCACCATGACCCTTTTCTCCCAGTCTTTCTCTCTCTGTTTTTCGTCCATCATCGACGACAAAAAATGTGGAATTGGCATCATCCGTATGTGGAAAACGGTAAGTTATCATGTGCAGGGAAATTTTCGTCCAATTCGATTGAAATTTTCGTCTCAGATTTGGTAATTTTATCTTGTGCAGGGAAAGATTGCACTCTGTATCTCCTGCGAGCAGATTTTAAGTTATTGTGGAAACCATGGAGACGAGGAGTCTCTAATGGTTCATACAAATGCTTTACTGCGAGCAGATTTTAAGTTATTGTGTAATTTTATAACAGTCAGCAGTATGGGCACATGTATTCTTCAGGTGCTTCTCTCACTTTTGGCCCCATGAACCCGATTTCTCTTCGCCACTTCTTCACCATTTTCATTTGATCAGAAGCAAGTGCATGTGAGAAAGCAAAGAGGGACTTGTTCTCTCTTTTCACTTGATCAGAAGCAAGTGCATGTGAGAAAGCAAAGAGGGATTTTTCTTCAGCCGCTTCTTCTCCATTTTAAGTTAGTAGTTTTTCAGTTGTAATTTTATAGATCAATGTATTAATGGAAAAATAACCTTTGGATTATGTATGTAATTGTGTTTGTTAAAGCAGCAGTTGATTTTGTTTGTTTATTTTTGACTTTTATTGACTCTGGTTTGGTCAAAGAGAGGAGACCTGCAGGCACAATTAAAAAAAGGAAACACTTGACTCAAAATTAAGATCCATAATATATATTCCAGAATACATAAGAAAAAAAACAAATATTGTTGATACTGTAGTTTGCTAAGATTCAAAAACATTACAATGATGATCAATTAATCGGTGGTTTTTCGTAATATCATTCCAGTACAGTCAGCTCTATGGTAAACATTGTGACGTGCATCTACGGATGGCAATACATTATCGTTGTGAGGAAAAACTACCGTACTAAATTCTTCATTGGCATCGTCTTCATAATAATCTCTGTAATTTCTGGGAGGTGTCATAAAGACAATATGCAGTTTTTTATCCAGCTGGTCTTTGACGTAAAACAACTTTTGTGCATGTGACGCGAAAATGAACGGGTCCTCCTTGTGACCTAGTCTTTTAAGGTTGACCAAAGTGTAACCAAGACTATCTTTTTTGACCCCCTGTGTATTCTCAACCCAGTCGCACATAAATAGAGGGATGGTTTTAATATGGTAATCTAGTAGCCATATCTCTTTTAAAACCCCATAGTAAGGTTTTTTTCCATAGGTTAAGACCTCGTTAGAGATGTGCATGTCATTTACCTCTACACCAACCCCGCTGTTCTGGTAAACCCTACCGTCTCGAAATTTTGTACGAAATGAATAGCCATTGATGTCATATACTTCATATTTCCTCACGCTTCTGTGCGGACCATGTGAAATCCACCTAAGGGTCTCTGATATAGTTTCTGGGGACTCCGCCATCTCCTTTTCAACCTGAAATTCATAGTAGGTTCATCAGGAGAGTTCATTAGGAATAGGAAGATTATAGCTCTTCCAAAAATAAAATAAAGTTGTTCCGGACAACTCAGGTCAGTTGTTCCAGAAAGTTACAGTTCATCCGGAATTAAAACTATAAGAAAAATAGTTTCAGTTCACCAGGAAGGTTATAGTTCATCCGGATAGAAAATAGAGTTATTCCGGACAACTCAGGTCAGTTGTTCCGGAAAGTTACAGTTCATCCGGAATTAAAACTATAAGAAAAATAGTTTCAGTTCACCAGGAAGGTTATAGTTCATCCGGATAGAAAATAGAGTTATTCCGGACAACTCAGGTCAGTTGTTCCGGAAAGTTACAGTTCATCCGGAATTAAAACTATAAGAAAATAGTTTCAGTTCACCAGGAAGGTTATAGTTCATCCGGATAGAAAATAGAGTTGTTCCGGACAACTCAGGTCAGTTGTTCAGGAAAGTTACAGTTCATCCGGAATTAAAGCAATAAGCAAATTTAGCTGACCTTGTTGCATAACCATTTACCAAATGTTGTGCTCTGCTTCTTAGTCAGGTTATTTAGTCTACTACCAGGATGTTCATTTTCCAAAAATTTCATGTGTTCTCTGCAATTACATGAATTGAAGTTATCTATAAAAGTTTATAATTGATTAAACAGATAAAAAAAGGTTAATAATCTAAATTACTTACTCGATATAATGCTCAATTTCAGGCGTATTTAGCAACACAAATAAATGCGCTTTCGATAGGAGCTCTGGAGAGACTTCAACTGATCTACCAGCTGACCCAGGACTTCCATCCGCACTGCTATGCTTTTTAGTTGGAACACCAATAGTTGTGATGTTTTTTTGGTATTCGCTGAGAAACTCAATCGTTTCTTCTACAATGTTCTCCTTAGCAATGCACCCTTCTGGATAAGTTTTGTTTCTCACGTGGCCCTTAATTACCTTCATACACCTTTCAAATGGATACATCCATCGAAAGCATATTGGGCCACATAATTTTACCTCCCTAGTAAGGTGCACCGTCAAATGAAGCATAACATCAAAAAATGATGGCGGGAAATATTTCTCAAGCAGGCATAGTGTGACACAAAGATCTGCTTGCAATTTGTCTAGCTCTTCGACGTTGATCTCTTTGCTGCATATTGATTTGAAAAAAAAACAGAGCCTTATAATAGCATATCTTGTCGGTTCAGGCATGACTGACCGAATTGCAATTGGCAGAAACTGTTGCATCAGCATATGATAGTCATGTGACTTGAGCCCCACAAGTTTCTTGTCCTTTAGACTAACCAAACTAGAAAAGTTAGAACAATAGCCTTGTGGAACCTTCAAGTTATACAACGTGTCACAAAACTTTTCCTTTTCATCTTTTTGTAATGTGTAAGACGCTGCAGGAAGTACTATGTTGTTCTTGTTCTGTTTAGGCTGCAACTCTGGTCTTAACCCCAAAAAGTTCAGATCATTTCTCGCATTCAGTCCATCCTTCGTCTTTCCGGGAAGGTTGAGCAGAGTTCCAACAAGACTCTCAGCCACATTCTTTTCAATATGCATGAAATCAATGCAATGTTGGACACTATTATGCCTCCAGTATCTAAGTCTTCGAAACCATATATTGAATTTCTTCCAATATGGTGGCTTCTCTTTGTTCTTTCTTTTTCTCTTATCAATCTTCCCCCCTCTTCCGGTTGAGGTCTCTGGGATTTCTGAATCAGTACACCTTAATCCCTTTCCCCATTTGTTCCTGATCTGTTGAACTTCGTTGTATATCTGTTCTCCGGTCATAGGATCAGCAGCAACTTCCAACTCTTGTTTACCATTGAAGGCCTCTGTTTTCTTTCGGAAGGCATGCGTATATGGTAGATATCTTCTGTGACCAGCATAACACTGCTTGGCTGAGAAAGGAAGCCTAATGCATTTAGTTTCTTCCCGACATACCACACAACCACGGAATCCACTGTACGGGCAACCACAAAGTGTACCAAGTGCAGGGTAGTCATTAATCGTCCATAAAACAACTGCACGCAAAGTAAACTGTTCTTGCGCATACGCATCATATGTTTCCACACCTGCCTCGAATAACAGCTCTAAGTCATCAATTAATGGTTCCAAAAACACATCAATATCGTTTCCAGGCGCTCCCGATATTAATAACGAAAGCATGATGAACTTTCTTTTCATACACAACCATGGTGGAAGGTTGTAAATGACAGATAGAACCGGCCACACACTGTTATTTCTGTTACCTCTATTTACGTCGACCCCATCAGTTGAAATGCCAAGACGAAGACTTCTAGGATCGTCAGCGATTTCGGGATATTTGTCATCGATGGCTTTCCATGCCGGTGAATCGGATGGGTGTCGTAACACACCGGGTGTTTTGGAACTGGTGGCATGCCATCTTAGATCCTCCGCTGTGGTTTTCACTTGAAACAGTCGTTTCAATCTTGGAATGATGGGGAAATACCACATTACCTTTGCAGGAGTATTGTCGTATAGTTTCTTAGTCCTCTCATCCACCTTCCACCTGGACTCACCACAAGTTGGACATACAGTTAGGTCCTTGTTCTCCTTCCTGTAGAGAATACAATCATTGATACCCATTGACTTCAAAATCTTCTTGGCCTCATATGTATTCTTCACAATCTCATTACCTTCAGGTAGCATCTGTTTCAGCAAAACTAAAAGTTCATTAAAAAATTTATCTGATCCTCCATGCTTAGTTTTCAAGTTCAGTAGATGAACCAAGGCAGATAACTTTGTGAAGGTATGGCATCCTTCATACAGAGGCTTCTCAGCATCCATGAGTCGTTCTTGAAACTTCTCATGGTCCTCATCAAAATTTTCTTCAGTAGCTCTGACCATTTTTATTGTTTCGGCTGCATCCAATGGAACTCCGGAATCGAAAAATGATTCCGTGTGAAGCTCCTCTCCTGCGGGCTCGTCTATCTCTCCATGTTTATCCCATCTTCTATAAGTCTGATCGAATCCCTTTGAAAACAAATGAAATTCTACATCATCAGCCTTAAAAGAGTAATGGTTTAGACAATTAACACAGGGACATGGAATTTCATTACTCTCCAAATTGGTAACTGCAAACAATAAGAATGATTTAACTCCATCGGCATATGATTGCGTGGTTCTACTGGTTTTCATCCAAGACTTATCCATGTTTGTTTTGCTAACAGATACAACAACAAATTAAGATGATTAAAAACGATCAATACTAAAAATCCTTTTCAATAATCTTTACCGTGAACCTGTTTATTGGAGAAGTAATAGGACGGAGGGAAAATTCTGTCTATTGATATGTGAAATTTTCAATTGAGTTCGCTCTAATTTACCCCGCCTCTTTTAAAATTTAGCGGGCCCAGTTAGAATCATATTTAAATAAATTAAAACGAAAATTACTCTTGATCCTGAGGAACTCTAGTTCATCCGGTTCTATTACTGAATAACTCTTTATAATCCTGAAGAACTCTAGTTCATCTTCCCTCAATCCTCATGAACTCAGTGGGTAATTTTGACTTTCTTCGTTTAATTTTGACTTGTTAGTTTGATTTTTGAGATCGTGTGACAGTAATTTCGGATAATTTCAGATCGTGTGATTAAAATATTAGTGGTTTTTTGATATCGTGTAGGAATTTCAGTTTAATTAATTAACTTGGAGAACGTGTGAAAATAATTTTTGTAGGATAACCAAAAGTCCAACAATTATAATGTGCAGTCCTCATGAACTCAGTGGGTAATTTTGAAATTAATCAAATAAGACCTATGGTATACTCTAGTGATTACACATCTGATAAGACGCATACTCAAGTGATTTGCACATATAACCATACCACTTGATCAGTAATGAGAAACTTCTCACCTCCAACATCAAACCCTTTTCAAAATCCTTATCAAACCTTTTCTCAAAATCCTTAACAAACCCTTTCTCAAAACACTCAAATCCTTCTAAAAATGGCAAGCTTGAAAGAATTAGTTGAACATTATTTGCAGATAAAGATTGTTGCTACCCTGGACAGGTACGAGGTGATTATCGGGGCAGAGAGACAGAGTATCTTAAACGGGTTGGCCCTGCTCAACCAGGTACTTACAGAGCCACCAAGTCCATCAAGATACCAGATGGCTACTTTTCTGGTAGAAGAGATACGCGTCTCCGATGCCAGGCTTCAAATGTTGGTTCAACAGAGGCAAGAAGCAATGATTAGGCATTTGGAGTTGATGGAGGAGATGGAATCTAGGTTCCCGTGAACCTCAACATGCAACTGCTCTGTTTTTTTTTTTAGGAATGAACATGTAAATTAGGAAACAATTTTGTGTATGGAATTGGAATCAGTAGTATGAAATCCACTTTTTGTTATATACTTGTTTATCTATTTTTGTTTATTAAATCAATCTGTTAAACAAAAACCCTAATCCTCGAAAACAGAGACGATCAACAATTGCAATCCGATCAACAACTGATGCAGAGACGATCAAAAACCCTAAACACAAAAAACAGAACGCCCATTTCCTATTGAAACATGGAATTTTCATGTTCAAATCAACTGTTTTCTATCTCTGCATTACATTAGATTTCCGTCGACGATGCGTTGGAGCAGACGGCGACGGAGGTAACGGAGGAGAGGTCGAGCGGTTGTGCGTATAAACCCTAGAATATGAACGCCCATTTTCTTTTGTATATATTTGGAAAACGAAAATAGAAAACAGAAAACAGAAAACAGTAAAAAAGGTGTTTTCCATTTTTTAGTTAAAATTTAGAAAACACTATTTTCTGTTTTCCTAGAAAACAGTAAAAAAGGTGTTTTCCATTTTTAGTTAAAATTTAGAAAACACTATTTTCTGTTTCCCTTGTTTTTTTGGAAAACAGAAATGGAAAACACCCCCTGTTTTCCACAACTAAACGCCCCCTTAAATTTTGGGGAATTATAATTCTAAATAAATTATATAAAAAGATTTAAGATAAAAATTAAATAATGGGTCAATTTGGGGTCAAATGGGTCAATTTGATGTGTTTAGGACCAATGAGTCCCAATAAGGTGTGTATGTAACCAATAAGTTGTGTTGAGGACCAATGAGACCCAATAAGGTGTGTTTAGGGGAAACGAGGGTCAGTTGAGACCAATGAGTCCCAGTAAGGTGTGTATGTAACCAATAAGCATGTTTAGGACCAATGATGGCCCAATAAGGTGTGTATGTAACCAATAAGTTGTGTTGAGGACCAATGAGACCCAATATGGTGTGTTTAGGGGAAACGAGGGTCAGTTGGGACCAATATTGAGTCCCCAGTAAGGTGTGTTTAGGGGAAACGAGGGTCAGTTGGGACCAATGAGTCCCAATAAGGTGTGTATGTAACCAATAAGCATGTTTAGGACCAATGATGGCCCAATAAGGTGTATGTAACAAATAAGTTATGTTTATGACCAATGAGACCCAATAAGGTGTGTTTAGGGGAAACGAGGGCCTGTTAGGACCAATGAGTCCCAGTAAGGTGTGTATGTAACCAATAAGCATGTTTAGGACCAATGATGGCCCAATAAAGTGTGTATGTAACAAATAAGTTGTGTTTAGGACCAATGAAACCCAATAAGGTGTGTTTAGGGGAAACGAGGGCCAGTTGGGACCAATTAGTCCCAGTAAGGTGTGTATGTAACCAATAGGCATGTTTAGGACCAATGATGGCCCAATAAGGTGTGTATGTAACAAATAAGTTGTGTTTAGGACCAATGAGACCCAATAAGGTGTGTTTAGGGGAAACGAGGGCCAGTTGGGACCAATGAGTCCCAGTAAGGTGTGTATGTAACCAATAAGCATGTTTAGGACCAATGATGGCCCAATAAGGTGTGTATGTAACAAATAAGTTGTGTTTAGGACCAATGAGACCCAATAAGGTGTGTTTAGGGGAAACGAGGGCCAGTTGGGACCAATGAGTCCCAGTAGGGTGTGTTTAGGGGAAATGAGGGTCAGTTGGGACCAATGAGTAATAAGGTGTGTATGTAACCAATAGGCATGTTTAGGACCAATGATGGCCCAATAAGGTGTGTATGTAACCAATAAGCATGTTTAGGACCAATGAGTCCCAATAAGGTGTGTTTAGGGGAAACGAGGGCCAGTTGGGACCAATGAGTCCCAGTAGGGTGTGTTTAGGGGAAATGAGGGTCAGTTGGGACCAATGAGTAATAAGGTGTGTATGTAACCAATATGCATGTTTAGGACCAATGATGGCCCAATAAGGTGTGTATGTAACCAATAAGCATGTTTAAGACCAATGAGTCCCAATAAGGTGTGTTTAGGGGAAACGAGGGCCAGTTGGGACCAATTAGTCCCAATAAGGTGTGTATGTAACCAATAAGCATGTTTAGGACCAATGATGGCCCAATAAGGTGTGTATGTAACCAATAAGCATGTTTAAGACCAATGAGTCCCAATAAGGTGTGTTTAGGGGAAACGAGGGCCAGTTGGGACCAATTAGTCCCAATAAGGTGTGTATGTAACCAATATGCATGTTTAGGACCAATGATGGCCCAATAAGGTGTGTATGTAACAAATAAGTTGTGTTTAGGACCAATGAGAGCCAATAAGGTGTGTTTAGGGGAAACGAGGGCCAGTTGGGACCAATGAGTCCCAGTAAGGTGTGTATGTAACCAATAAGCATGGTTAGGACCAATGACAGCCCAATAAGGTGTGTTTAGGGGCAATGAGGGTCATTTTAGGATACAATTATCATTAAATTTATTGCTTAGTATTCCATTTTACATTTAAAGATCATTTTAAAGGTATGTTTAAAATAAAGTTAAATACGATTTGCGTCCCTGTGGTTTGGTGGTTTTAACTTTTTGAGTCCATGTTAACTCTTTAAAATTCAAGATAAATATTAACGCAAATCGTATTAATTGAGTTTATATTAAATCCGATAAATGCTGTCACGACCTTATTAGCTGAGATGTTTTCACCCGGATCGAGATCCTATTAATCCCCAAATTACTTCCCACCATTTTTCAAATTTCCCAAAATTCATTGATCAGTTCCTATTCAATTCCCTCTAACCAAAATTTTATCACCAAAACGATTCATTACTCTCTTCTTCCATATCACTAAAAGTTCATCTACCTAATTGATTGATCAGTTCCGGATTCATCACACTATCATCTTCAGAAGATCACTACCTAATTCCCGTCAGTATATATTAATTTCACTGTCATCTTCAGTAGATCATTTTCATCTCAATTATTTCATCTTAATTATTCCATCGCATTTATTTCATTAATTCTCTATTTATTTCACTGTCATCTACAGGATTTATCTGATTTAACAATGGACATTGAAGGTGAAGCACATGACAATGAATATTATTCGGAAGAAGATGGAATGTATAACAATGCCGATTATTCGGATAATGAAGAGAAAATGGATAATATTGACGATTATTCGGGTGAAGAGGACATGGAAAACATTGATGCCCAAGTCGAAAATGATGCCCAAGTTGATACCCAAGTAGTCGACAATGAGAATGTGGAAGCCTCTGCTCCCTAAGCAAACAAGAGGGGGATGACGCGGTTGGTACAGTGGCGTGCCAGATTTGAGAAAAATGGTGAGGAAAAATGGCCACTAACATTTGATGCGCTGGGAAGGGTTGGCGGGGTCCATAGAGCAAAATTTTCGAGTTTTATGGGAGACATTGTAAGGGCAGGGGTTGGATTGAGGTATCTAGAATGGAGGAAGGTGCCAAAAGAGGACAAGAACAAAATGTGGGCAGCGATTCAGGTTATGAAACAGATTAAACATTTTCTCATATTAGGTTTGTTATTGAATTCCATGTGACTAAAATATCCTGTCATATGTTATTTTTATAGAAATATTTCAAAATTGATGACTGTCGAAGGGGAGCTATAATGGTACGGCTTGGTGGGTTGCTAAGGAGTTTTAGAAGAAATATGTTGGAAAAACACATTCGTCCCAACCTAGCAAAACCCACCGTGCTTGAGAAAGTTCCAAAGATGTATCGCACTATTGTGAAAAAAGAAGACTGGGACAGATTTGTAGCATATACAAGATCTGAAGAATTCGAGGTTTTTATTCAATTCAAACTGCAGATTTCATTAAGTAAGCTAATAAGTGTTAATTAATGAGATTATAATTATATATCCTATTGTTCTGTTGGAAAGGCTGCGTCAAAGATTGGAAAAGAGGTTCGAGCAAATTATACTTATGATCATTCAATGGGGCGGGGAGGATACGTCTTTCTGAGAGAAATACTGGTAATAAGCTAAGTGTGTTACACCCAGTCATGGTTAAGAACGTGCAATGTATGTTTCAAGTCTGATATATATTATTATTATAATACAAGGTACAAAACAAAGAAATAGCAGCTGATGAATTCCCATCTCGATCGTTTATGTGGAGGAAAGGAAGGGTAAATAAAGAGGGGGAATACAAAACGCCTGTGGTGAAGGGCATAGCAGATGATATAGTAAGTTTAATTGCTATATATATACCTAATTATTCACATGTTAAAAATTAACAGCACCTCATTAAATTAACTAAATTATATTACTGCAGGCCGAGAATGAAACAAAGATAAATGCGGGATCTGTGACCGTAGAACCGGGAACGGATGCCCTGACATTGGTCCTTGGCAAGGAAAGGGGTGGATACCTAAAAGGTATTGGGTATGGAGTGACTTCCCGTGGATATTGGCAGGGTGCTACAAAAGGGCGATCAAAAGAACGGATCGAAAAACTTGAGGCGGAACTAAAAAATGAAAGACAGCTGCGTGAGAAAAAGGATCAAGAGGTTGAGCGCCTCACTGATATGGTTAAATCACAGGATGAGAGAATTGATAAGCTTATGGCGGTTATGGAGTCTGTGATTCAAGATAAACAAGTTCATAAAGCGGTAAATTCTGTAAGGGACAAACTATATATATATATATATATATATATATATATATTTATTAATTAATTAACTAATTGAATTAAATGTACGTAGGACATGATCAATTCTGCGCACAATACATCGCGGAAACAATCTACTCAATCAAACTCATCTCAAAGGTCGGCCGATAAGGTACGGATTTGAAACAGTTCTGAATTTGAGTTGATCTGGAAGATTCTAGTTCATCTGGATGAACATGCGTCTCTACTTATAGTTCATCCGGATAGTTAGAGTTCATCCGGATAGTTAAAGTTCCTCAGGATAGGTAAGGTTCATCAGGATAGTAAAAAGTTCATCAGGATAGTTAGAGTTCATCGGGATAGTTAGAGTTGATCCGGAAGATTCTAGCTAGTTCATCTGGATGAACATGCGTCCCTAGTTATAGTTCACCGTGTTGGTTATAGTTCATCCGGATAGTTAAAGTTCAGCAGTATAGGTAAAGTTCATCAGGATAGTTAAAGTTCATCGGGATAGTTAGAGTTGTTCCGGAATATAATTAATAATTAATTGTGCCGGCTATGATAAGTTCATCAGGATAGTTAAAGTTCATCAGGATAGTTAACTAATGTTTAGCCGGTTATGATCGATATGATTTTATTAATTAATTGAATTGTAGGTCTCTTCTGCGACTCTATCACAACACACTCCTCCATCTACAACAGCGTCGCAAAAGGAAAGGGTAACTATTTTAATTTACACAGTTGTGTACTTCCCTTATAACTAATTGCTATATGATCATTTAATTAAATGCTGATGCTGTCTTTAGGTGAGAACGAGAAAAATGACAGAAGCAGCAGCTGCTGCAGCCAGTGCTGCTGGGGCATCAGAGCAGGAAGTGGTATATATATATATATATATATATATATATATATATATATATATATATAATTAATTTAGAAATTTGACAAATCGCTTTGACGTTATCGTTAATTAATATATATGTTACTAATCAGTTAATTACATGGTGTCAATTTAGGAAAAGAATAAGAGACATGCAAAACCTGCAGCTCGTAAAGTACCTCCTAAGAAGAGTGATCATCAGTTGGAAAAACCAAATAATTATGATGCCATTGCAGCTGCTATCGATCTACAGCCAGTAATCCAAGAGGTATATAGATTAGTATATACCACAATTTTTGTATTCTATTTTTTACTTTAATTAATTAATTGTTTATATATATGCTATAATTAATATTATTATTATTATTATTATTATTATTATTATTATTATTATTATTATTATGTCACTTCTGATCAGGGGATCCTGCGACGTTGCACATGGAGGGGGATCCACTGAACGTCGTGGAAATGGCTGAATTATTACCAAAAGAAAAAGATGAGAAGATTCATGGAAGTCCATTAGCTCTTGGTTGACGTAGAATTAGAGTTTATCAGGTAAAAAAGGGTGCAACATTTTTACCATTCCCAGTAGATGATAAAACAACGCTTTCGGAGGTTGAAAATAAATATATTATTGCATGGCCGATGAACCGAATGATCCTTCATTCTAATAACAAGTCAGATAGATCACAGCCGGTTGATCATTCTACGGTGCAAAAAGTATTGGAACAACCATAGGTAATTACTACATTAATTAATCGTATGCGCTAATTAATTAACTTTATATATATATTATATATATCTGATCGGTTTTATTTGTCATGTTTCCAGGTAAATAATGATCGGAAAAAGATGCCGAAAGTACTGTACGTAACACCAAACCAGCTGAAGAATCAAAATGCGATAAATAGAAAAATCACACGGCACCAGCAGAAGCAGCTGATCAGCACGGACAAGAAATTATAATTAATTATTATAGAAATTAAACTTAGATTAGTGTCGTATGTTATCTTTTTGAACAGCGTCATGATTAGTGTATGTACATTAATTTTTAATTATAATATATGATTTTTAAGGTTTCTCAATACTAATTAATTAATATATAATTAATTGTAATTAAGAAAATATATGTGACCATATATATAATACCAAAGGCCACACTTTTTATATTTTAACGTGGCCGTTGCCACCATTTGGCCACGCTTATTGGGACAAATTATCTGATTTCAACTACCCTTTAGCCACTTTTTTTTCTCCAATTATATGTGGCTAAAACACAAATATACGTGACCATATAATACCAAAGGTCACGCTTTTTATATCTTAACGTGGTCGTTGCCACCATTTGGCCACGCGTATTGGGACAAAATATCTGATTTCAACTACCCTTTAGCCACTTTTTTTTCTTCCAAATATATGTGGCTAAAACACAAATATACGTGACCATATAATACCAAAGGCCACGCTTTTTATATTTTAATGTGGCCGTTGCCACCCTTTGGCCACGCTTATTGGGACAAAATTTATGATTTCAGCAACCCATTTGGCCACGTTTTTTCATATCATATGTGGCTAAAACACAAATATACGTGACCATATAATACCAAAGGCCACGCTATTCATATTTTAACGTGGCGGTTGCCACCCTTTGGCCACGCGTATTGGGACAAAAATTATAATTTCAGCAACCCATTTGGCCACGTTTTTTTATAACATATGTGGCTAAAACACAAATATACGTGACCATATAATACCAAAGGCCACGCTTTTGATATTTTAACGTGGCCGTTGCCACCCTTTGGCCACGCGTACTGTGACAAAATGTATGATTTCAGCAACCCTTTGGCCACGTATTTTTATAATGTATGTGGCTAAAACACGAATATACGTGACCATAAAATACCAAAGGCCACGTTAAAAAAACACATGTGGCCGTTGGGACCCTTTCGCCACGCTTTTCTGAAGAATTGTTTGATTACAACAACAAATATTGGTACCCTTTAGCCACGCTTATAGGTGGCTTCAGCCACTGATATTGTAACGTGGCCGTAGGGTACATATGGTCACGGCACCTATGGTGTCGGTTGGAATCGAAAAAAAAACCGTGACCAAACACCTTTTGTCACAGTTTTTTTCCGTGGCCAAAGGTGAATTTTGACGTAGTGGTTCCTCATATTAGTTGATATATCGGTAATAGTATAGGGGTGTCGATGTAATATTTGTAACTATATATACATATGAAATATAATGGAGAGGTGACTTTTGAGCCCTAACAGTTTTCATATAAATACTTTGTGATAGCATAAATTTCTTGAATTGGTTTACTTATGTTGCTAATATTATCATATCTTTTGAGTTTATCACATATGACATGTAGAACTAACCCCTGCAGCTTTGGTTTACTTATTGTTTAATTGTCAAGTATATGTTTTTAGGTTTAATGCATGTTACTCTTTTTGGAACGGTATCGATCAGGCGATTCTGGTCTCACGTGTAAACCTACTCTTGCGGGGCTATGTTCAAGGTCAATTACTCGGACCTCCGTGAGAACCAAGACACCCCCTCTGGAAGCTTTCTCCTGGCAGAAACCCCCTCATGAGACCACATAAGGTAAAACTGTCTCCCCTTGGATTAGAACCCATGTCACATAATGCATGTTACTAGAAACGGTACTTGATTATTTTGATGGTGTTAGTGACCTGATTTGTTGTGCATTTATGGGTTATAGGTTTGAACGAATTATTATCTATACTATTGATCGTCTATGCATTGTTTGGTTGATTAATATGCTTGTGAACATAAGGTACGAGTCAGCTTAGAGGAAAACTATCATACATTAAGCCAATTCTCGGAGTTTTATAATCGTGTTAAAAGGATTCGACGTTTATGCTTTTCTCTATTTGGTTTTTTTCTACCCTTTAGATTGTTGCCTTAGTTTTAATAATTAGTTAATTAACCATCCAATTTCATTGGTTAGATATACATTATAGTTTACTATCGGTAGATTGATTTATTTCCTTTGATTGATATTCATTTCTTACGACACTACTCTACATATAATAGATACACTTGTTGATTTATTGGTGAAAACCATTTAAAATTTAATCGTATTAATCTTAATTTTATATATATTTACACACATCAACTAGCGTGTCCTTTCAAGACACACGTCGAGCAAGTCGAAACGTTCCACTTCCTTCTTCCAAATCTTACACCCTCGTGGTTTTGGATTTGTATCATGAACTCAAAACAGCAATGTCGGATTGTTTTTGGTTCTACAATTCATAATTGGAGCAGAGTTGATCAACCGTGTGATATTTTTTTTAATGGTAAATTTGGATTATTGACGAGGCATTACCCACCACTCGATCATCTTCATTCCTCATCAGGAGGAAACTCACCATAGGTGAGAAAACCCGGCCCCGGCCCAACCTGTACCCCCATTTTTATTTTATTTTTTGTCACATGTGAGACTTGAATTCAAAACCTCCCACTTTTAATGTCTTTGGATACCCCACCTTAGCCAATT
>JBCNJP010005535.1:0-29000 GCA_039602395.1 Deinandra increscens subsp. villosa
ATTAAGAAAGGGAATACTTATACATCATCCCACTACTTAATTAATCAAGTGCTTACTCTATAACTTTCGCCATTAAATTATTAATCAAGTGGGCAACAAAGTTAAAGCTTAAAACTACTTATTTATCGTGGCACAATGGATATTCCTTTCATGTATATTATTTTTATTTTTATTAAGTGTAAGTTATATTTTCCGTCCTTTAAACATTACAATTTGCATGTTCTCTTTTTAAATTACAATAATTATATGAAAAAAAAACTTTTATTTAAAAAGTTATATCATCTTACGTACTCTTTTCTATCGTCCATTAAAATTGTCTGCTAATTCCAGTCATATACAATTCACATGAATGGTCTACGAATTCCGGTCATATTGACTATTCTTCTAATTGAGCAGAGTATCTATCAATACGTTTTGAAGTAGATCCTTTTAATTTGGGTTATAATTTGATCGTATCAAACAATCCGAAATAAAACAATAAAGGAACACATAATGTAGTTGATGGAATTAACTACGCAAAAAAAAATTTAGAAATTCGCATAAGGATCTTATATGTGAAAATTAACTTGTAAAAGAAAAAAAAGAATATAATTAATTAAATTTATTGTACATACTTAAAGGATAAATACTGTGATTTTTACTCTTTTATTAAAGTAAACTAAAGCGAAGCGACATTATATGTGCAAGAATTATCTAGCGAGTAAAAATATTTTTTTATTTTTCCTTTTTTTGCTTTAAACAGCTGTTTTGCAAAACCAAAACTAGTATATGATATAGTGGTTGATGATGAAGTATTGAAGTCAACTAGAGATCGATCGCGCGTTGCTGCGATAATCCACGGAAATATCGGAAAAATTGAATAAATTAGAGAAAATATAGGTTTATAAGTGTATTAGACATTCTCAAAATTTTATTTACATCTTATTCCATGTTATGTAACTTTTATATAAACACCTCTCCCATAAACTTAAGATGTTACATTCCATATCTTTAACATTTAATTGCTCAAATCTGGGCACTTAATATATGTATATCACAAGTAGGACGATTATCGCGTTGCGGCTAGCAAGGCCTTTGTTGCATCGTTGCGAGTCGCTACGTGTTTCCCGGCATGTGACATCAATCACGCAAGGCAGCGAAAGGTAGGATGTAGAAGCATCGATTTGAAACATGCAAGGCGGCATACGAAAGTGCAAAACCATAAACACAAATAACCATACGACATGTAAAATAAACGAAACCATCCAAATAAAATATCTACTAATATCATACAACCATCTGGCCAAAAATTTACCAAAATGAGACATCAACATGTTTCAATTCATTCATGAGAAGTACATAAAACCAACAAAAAGCGGGGTCATAAAGTCCTAAGCGTACTAATCTCATATAGCACCTAGGAGAAACATAACCAAAACGAAACACCAACGTGCAGAGGTCAAAGTTTATCAAAATAAAACATCTATAACCTATACCATTCAATTGGCCAGTGTGTGCGTCTCTGCAGTTTCGAGAGGCATAATGCGATGTCTGTCATTGAGGCTTAATGAAATAAAAATTGAGGAATCCACACACAATTGAAACCGACAAACGAAAAAAAAGGAAAATGTAAATATCCTACCTTCTTCCAGCAATGGTTTCCTTTTGGCACTCTTGTTTTCTTCTTCGGTCATGGCTACTGCTAAGACCATTGTACAAAAATTAAGACTATTGTTTGGATATCATAGGCAAATATGTCCAAAACTTAGTAAAGAAAAATCACACATAACAGAAAATAAGCTGGTACCAACAGATTCATGTTTGGTTATCATAGACACTATTTCATTAAGACTATTGTTTGGTTATTGTAGCTCTGTTTCATTAATGTACTAACTAATTGCTAAAATAACATGACTTGTTATAAGAAACACACCATCTTCTTTGCAAATAATATCCTATGTTGATTTCTATTCAGAAGTGACAAAGAATTTACATATTCATTGTCACTTTTCCTTCTTTAAAACATAACCTTTTATTGAAGAACATAGAAAAAACATGAGTAACATTTAATCGAAAGATCATGTGCAGGTTATAACAATTAGCATGTTTCGTTAAACAAAAATTGAAAGCTATACTATTTACAAAAAAAAAAAAAGTATAAAAAGGTTATGCTAACTCGAAGAAACAAAAACAATTTACCAATATAGAATTGTGTATTAAATATAGTGTAACAACACAATCTACAATACATTAAGAAGAGTATATATTTGAAAAAGTCATAGCCTCATACCTAAATATGCTACTAAAAAGAATATTTAGAAGTAACAAATGAAGACCAATAAGATTTCAAACCAACACACATATATCAAAATATTTGGTGCTGCTAACCTGGGCATTGCTCCAGCAATGGTTTCCCCTGGGCATTGCCGTTTTCTTCTCCAGTTATGGCCACCGTTTGTTTACTTTCGTCAATGGTAGCACCCAAAGCTGTCATCGCAAACATGGAATCATAAGAACGCACCCAACGCAGAAAAGTCCTATTACTAAAAATTTCTGTAATAGTGCTCGGCGGATTAACCGGATACTTAATGCACACCTCGCCTGACTTGCAGCATGTAGCGTATTTAGGCCTTTCATTCACCGGTCCGGATTTTAAACGCTCATGGAACCAAAAGCTAGCACTGCAAAACTCGCATATCTGATCACAAATCCACATACCTGTATTTCAACTTTGAACTACATAATCATAATTGTACATGTTCAATCTTATTTATCTTTTTCATGTGACATTGCTCCTGCTCCTAGATATGAAGTTTATGACCTTTATATGGTTTCTGAGTGCTTACCTAAAGACACAAAATGATACAGCAAGCAGCAATGAGATTGTTTATATATTTTTTAAAAACAAAGAGTTAAATAAAACACAATCAGCAATGACATTGTTTATAAACTTTTTAAAAACAAAAAGTTAAATTAAAACACAATCAAAACAGAAACAGCAGATGTGTTTTTTGTGGTGAAAAAGGGCACATGGCTGCAATGTGCAAATTCAATCCTTTGAGCAAAACCCAAAATTTGTTAAAACCCAAAACTGTTCTTACTCAGAAAAGATCTACAGGAAAAACTTCACCTGTAAGAAGCAACACTTTGAAATATTTTGATACTGAGTCAAACAAAGTTTTAATTGGGAACAACAAAAACAACAAAAATGGAAGTTTTTCAGTCTTAAAATTGAACAGGGTTCTGGCTGAACTTCAACCGGAAAAATTTTCAACCGGAAATGAAGTTCAACCGGAAAACTCCAAATCACTGAGATCAGTCACTGCACCTAAACAACGACCCAGGGTTCAGTTTACTGATGAATATGACCATTTTGAAGGTCAAGGAAGGAGAAACCCATCTAGAGGCAAGACCACCTCTAGAGAAAATTTTGTGAAAAACAAGCACAACTCTCAACCGGAAATTCCCTCTAGTTCAAGTGGAAATGCCACTGCTGCATTTCACAGTGAGAGATCTAGCCAGTCAAACAAATTTTCAAATCCAAAGGCTAGAATCTCACCAGTAACTAGTGTTGATCAAACCTACATCTCACACAATGAGGTGCCAAAGGTTTTGACTAACAAACAAAAGAAATATAGGGAATACAGAGAGAGGAAAATTGCTGAGAGAAGGCTTAGCAAAACAAACAGGCAAGATCAAACAAGTGAACAGTCTGAACACTTGAACATTGATCAAGATGATCTGTTGAATGAGGATCCAATACAAAATACTTTAGTACTTAAAGAGTACAAGTATTATGATGCTTCTGGCAAGCCCAAGACCTCAAAGGCTTGGGTTCCCTTTAGAAATTAATCAATTTTCTCTGTGTGTAGGTGCATAATAAAGGCCAACAAAGCCTATGGGTTGTTGATAGTGGATGCATTTGCCACATGACAGGAAATAAGCATGTATTGGAAAACCCCAAAAATATAAACGGAGGTCCTGTAGCTTTTGGGAGTGCAAAAGGACACATTACTGCACAAGGTGCTGTTAGTAATGGGAAGCTTACCTTTGACAAGGTAAATTTTGTTGATACATTGAATTTCAATTTACTTAGTGTCTCACAAATGTGTGACAAAAATTTGAATTTGATGTTTACTGAGAGAGAGGCAATAGTCTTAAAACCTGGTGTTAACATCCCTGAGGAACTTGTGTTACTCAGAGCACCTAGGAGAGAAGGACTATATATTTTGGATCTATCTGCTGCCACTCCAGCAAGTGGAATTGCATGCTTTATATCCAAAGCCTCAGTGGATGAATCTGATTTATGGCACAGGAGGTTATGTCATGTTAACTACAAGAACATGAACAGAATAGTGAATCTTGGCTTGGTTAAGGGTCTTCCTAACAAGCAGTTCAACTGTTCTGAGCACTGTGTTTCTTGCCTCAAGGGTAAGCAACACAAGACCTCCTTCAAGCCAAAAACTGAGTCTTCTATCACTCAACCTCTAGAACTTTTACATATGGATTTTTTTGGTCCAACTAGAGTGATGAGTTTGGGAAAAAGGTCATACTGTTTTGTCATCATTGATGATTTTACAAGATATACTTGGGTGTTTTTCTTAAAAACAAAAGATGAAACTGCTGAATTGTTAAAAACACTAATTGTATCTTTGGAAAATCAAGCAAAACTGAAAGTTAAGACAATCAGAAGTGACAATGGCACTGAATTTAAAAATCATGTTTTAAATTCATTTTGTGAGGAAAAGGGAATTCTTAGACAATTTAGTGCTCCTAGAACTCCACAGCAAAATGGTGTTGCAGAAAGGAGAAATAGGACATTAATTGAGGCTGCTAGAGCAATGTTGGCAGATTCTAAGTTACCTGTGATATTTTGGGCAGAAGCAGTAAATACTGCTTGCTACGTCCAAAACAGGACTTTGATTGTTAAGGGTAAAAATAAAACTGCTTATGAACTTTGGAGAGGTAGAAAACCTAACATTTACTTTTTCAAATCATTTGGATGTCCTGTTACTATCTTGATAACTAATAGGTTGTTACCTAAGTTTGCTGAAAAAGCAGATGAAGGATATTTTGTTGGATATTCTGGTGTGTCAAAAGCATTCAGAGTATACAATAAAAGTACCAAAATTGTTGAGGAAACCATTAATGTGACTTTTAATGAGAAATATCTTAACAACTTTGTATCTCAACCGGATTGGTTATTTGATATAGATGCACTAACCTCTGCTTTCAATTTTACCATTGAGAAGCCATTAAGTTCAACAGTGCAGGAACAGGAACATAAGCAGAATCACATGAGATCAGCTGAGAATATCTGGCAGATGAATACCAAGGGCCTGCAAATGCGTCCTAACTTCTTTTCATCACTCAGCACCAAGCCTGTGACACCCAACAATTCAAAGAAAGTCTCTGAAATTGTTATTGCTGATGTAGAAATTCATCCGGTTGAACTTCCGGTTGAAGTTCAAACGGATCCTGTGACAGTAGAATCTCCGGTTGTCACTCAACCGGAAAACAATTTTTCAGAAAATTTTGAGAACAATGAATCCAATGATTCAACTGATGCTGGGTCAAATGAGTACAGTTTTGAGCATCTAATCTCAGATTCAGTCCCCAGTTCTCAAGAAGTTTCAGATCCTGTTTCACAAATCAACAATATTGAGTTACTACCTCAACTCAATATTCCTCACAATGGGAGAAGCCATGAATTTCCAATGTTTACTGATAGAAGAGTTAGTAAGAATCATCCAAGGGAGAATATTATAGGAGACTTGTCAGCTCCTGTGTTGACAAGAAGCAAGTCTATTGATGCAAACATTTGCCTATATTGCTGCATTTCTGTCTCAAGAAGTACCCACAAAGATCAATGATGCTTTGGAAGATGAAAGCTGGGTAGAGGCAATGCAAGAGGAACTGTTTCAGATCAATAAACAGAAGGTTTGGGAATTGGTAGACCTACCTGAAGGTGAAGAACCAATTGGCACCAAATGGGTATTCAGAAACAAGAAGGATGACAGAGGAATAGTGATCAAAAACAAGGCAAGACTTGTAGCTCAAGGTTACACACAGGAAGAAGGCATTGATTATGATGAAGTTTTTGCTCCAGTGGCCAGGCTTGAAGCAATCAGAATATTTCTTGCCTATGCTGCTTTCAAAAACTTTCTGGTATTTCAAATGGATGTTAAATGTGCCTTTCTGTATGGTCTTTTGGAACAGGATGTGTATGTCAAGCAACCTCCAGGCTTTGAAGACCCTCATCACCCCAACAAGGTATGCAAGCTAATCAAGGCTTTATATGGTCTCAAGCAAGCTCCTAGGACATGGTATGAAACTCTTTCAAACTACCTCCTAGAGAATGGCTACAAGAGAGGAGCTATTGACAAAACACTTTTTGTGAAATCTGATGGGAAAGATACTTTGATGGTACAAATCTATGTTGATGACATCATCTTTGGTTCATCCATTGCTGCCTTATGCAAAGAGTTTGAAGGTCTGATGCAATCTAAGTTTGAAATGAGTTCAATGGGTGAACTGAATTTCTTCTTAGGATTACAAGTGAAGCAAACTGCCAATGGAATATTCTTGAATCAGTCAAAATATATTCAAGATATGCTAAAAAGATTTGACATGCTGTCTGTTTCAACTTCAAGAACCCCCATCTCCACTTCCCACAAGTTAAACAGTGACTTAAGTGGAAAGCCAGTGGATGTTCATCTCTACAGGGCAATGATTGGATCACTGCTCTATCTCACAGCTAGCAGACCTGACATCATGTTTAGTGTCTGTTTATGTGCTAGATACCAGTGTCAACCAAAGGAATCACACATGTTAGCAGTGAAGAGAATTTTTAGATATCTCAAAGGACAACCAAAGCTTGGGTTGTGGTATCCAAAGAATTCAGATTTCTCCTTCAAAGCTTACACTGATAGTGATTATGATGGCTGCAACTTAGATAAGAAGTCTACTACTGGAGGATGCCAATTTTTAGGAGAAAGACTTGTGTCTTGGCAATGCAAGAAGCAAACCTGTGTATCTACTTCTACTGCTGAGGCTGAATATATTGCCGCATCAAGTTGCTGCAGTCAAGTCTTATGGATTCAGAATCAAATGTTGGATTACGGCATCAAGTTCATGGAGACTCCTATTCTTGCAGACAACAACAGTGCCATCTCAATCACAAACAACCCTGTTCAACACTCAAAAGCAAAACACATTGACATCAGGTACCATTTTATTAGAGATTGTGCTGAGAAACATTTAATTAGAATGGTTAAAGTTCATACTAATCAACAATTGGTTGATTTGTTTACCAAAGCATTTGATGAAGCTAGATTTTTTTATCTCATTAGTGCCATTGGTATGATGAACTTTGACTGATTAAACTGTTTTCACAAACTTAATAAAAGAGACCATTTTGTGTCAAAGAGCCCGTCTCTTGATACAAAAAGAAAAAGAAAAAGAAAAGTTTCTGTATCAGTTAGACACCTTTTCAATCATAGTCAGGTCATACTGTTAAACTGTGATAACTGATACATGTAATTTTCAAAATCAAGTGTTTTTCTATCTTCCGGTTGAACTTTCCAGTTCAACATATCCGGTTGAATCTCAACCGGAAAGTCATCTTCAACCGGAAACTCATGTTTTGATCACACCATCCCAATTTCTGAAACTGGTAAACGAAACAACAATTCTTTATTTGAAAGATCAGTTTAACTTTGAAAATTTTTCAAACGGAAATTTTATTTCCTGTTGACAATCTCAACCGGAAAAATTTTCAACCGGAAATCTGTCCGGATCAACTTTCAAACGGAAAGAAATTTTGTTGTGAGGAGAGAAAAATCTCCGCTTGAATCTCAACCGGACAACTTTTGCTTTAAATGAATCATTTAATTTACCGGTTGAGGCACACATTTTCAAGCGGATTGTGCATTTAATGTGTTTGAATTTATTGTTCGAGAAAATATCTGAATTAAATTCAAAAGACACGCAACAGGCGGTTGTACTATACAACCACCTGAAGCACACTTTTTGCGGACCCACTTGCACTTTTTCCTTTCTCTCTCCTGTGACTCAGCGCACTTTATCCATCGCTGTTAACTGTCACTAACCGTTAAACCCACCAGTTAAATACCCCCAACCCCTTCAACACTCCTCATAATCCAAAAGCAAGAATCCGTTCAAAATCCGAAAACCTAGAAATTTTCAGAACCATTTCTTGCTACTCCCAAATTTTCTCTCCAAATTAATCAACAATGGCACCGAAGTCCAAAGCAAAAGGGAAACAATCAGTGAAGAATGATCCTTTTCCTCTTGAACACAACTTGGTTGCGTTTCTTGACGAACCAGTGAACTCTACACACGCTGAAACTTTCACAGGGATGATCAATTTTGTCAAATCGTCATATCTGAATCACGCACTCACTGTTGCGGTGTATATGTATGAGGAAATTCTCTCTGAATTTTGGAAGAACATCCAACTGCTTGAGAAGGATGTTGATGATGTGGAGGAAGATACACTGAAGTCAACCGTAAAAGGGGAAACTGTTCTCATCACTGAGTCGCTGATAAGGGAATTGCTGAAGTTAAATGACCAGAACGGGTATGTTCGAAGAACACCAAAGCAATACATGGCCCTGCTCAACAAAATTGGCTATGGTGGCGCTACTGAAGGAACTGCCACGGTTCACAAGGGTCAAATACCTTACAAATGGAGATTTCTGGCTCACACTATCATGGTGTGCCTCTCGCCAAAGAGATCAGGTTTTGATGAAATGGCTACTGAGCAAGCATCTGCATTCTATGCTGTGGTGAAAGGGGAGGTATACAACTTTTCTGCTGTAATCTTTAATGCTCTAAAGGGTAATGCAAAGAATTTTGCTTTTTACATGTACCCTAGATTTCTGACTTACATTTTGCAAAAACAATACCCCCAACTTAATTTAGAAGGAAACATGATGCTGGTTCCAAGAGCATTATCTGAAAACACTTTTTCTAAATTAACCACCAACAAGAAGCCTTTCCTTGGGAGGGACACTGACCATCCCATGCCAATCCAAATGGTGATTCCGGTTGAACAGGGAGAACCTAGTTCTCAACCGGAAACACATGCTTCTGATGAGCAACTTGCTCCAGTGGACAACACTGTACCATCCACAGTTGTTGAACCCACCACTGATCAACCACCTTCTCCTTCTGATAAACAAACCTTAATTTTCAAAAGAAAAAGGAGAAGAGATTCAGACCCACCATCAATTCCCATCATCCCCCCTTCCCCAAAGCCTACAAAGCTCAAAAGGCTCAAAAAGGTTGTGCAAGAGCCTACTCCTCTCTTGCAACCTATTACCTCCAGCCCTGAACCAACCCTTGGCACACAGCCATTTGGGTCAGCCAAATTGGGATTTAAACTTGTTGATGAACCTTCTTCTGAGGGGGAGTCATTTCATATGGATGTACAATCCCCATCCACTTTCTCACCCTACACTTCACACTTCTCACCTGTGAATGATGATGTAGAAAGAGTTGTCACAGATGATGGTGTTATTAACCCAAGCACCACATTACATGGGAACATTCTGAGTGACACTCACACTGCTACATCTAACCCCCATTCACCCCAGGAGGTGAATCTCAGGAGTTTAGATGAGATTCATGTGGAAAGGGCTGTTGCCACTCAAAGTTTCTCATTGAACTTTGATGTTGGTAGTAACATCAATAAGACCCAATCCATGGCAACCCACACTTTAGTTCAACCGGAAGATCCCCTAGTGGATCCTAAGGGAAAAACTATAGTTGAGGGGAATCCCAGGCGCCAAGAAAACCAGGGTGGTGGACTTGATCAACCTAGGGTTGATGGTCCATCTTTTTCCTATGATACTGGTAAAATTCCAGTTGAGGATAGTTTAACACTTACAGAATTGACGGTCTTGTACAAATCACTACAGGCTCAGGTAACCAGTCTCAATTCGACTGTTGCCAGCCTTGTAATGTCATCTCCTGCTGCTGCTCAAGCTCAAGAAGTTCCTGTTGATGCCCCAACTGCTCAACCGGAAACTTCCCCTGCACCGAAATTTCAACCGGTTGTACAGCATTCTGCTGAGGTTAGCTCTTTGAACCCATTTCCTTTTGGAGGTCAGGCTGTAGAAGCTGATGCTGCCAAAAAGGGGGAGAAGACTAATCCTCCAACACCTGATATTACTGCTGCTGCAACCACAACTGAAGAAGAAGAAGTCGATCAAACAGTGCCTCTACCTGAAGATGTAAGGCATACAGCCTTCAAACTGGCTGATGTTGACCCCTTTTCAGTTGCTGATGGGTTGACTAAGGTGAAGATGAGCTCACTCATGAAGGTATTTCCACAGGATCCAAGCCTGTTGGGAATGATTGAAGCAACAATGTTAGTTGCAGGTGCTCAGCCAGAGAGCATTCTGCAGGTCAAGCATTTCTTGACCAATGTGATTATCCCACAAGAGGAGGCAATTGCCAAATCTAAAGTGGATGAGATCACAACTAACATTGCTTCTGAACCAGTTGTTGATATGGTTCATGAAGATGTGGTTGATGATGCTTCAGTCACTCAGACTGAAGAAGTTGAAGGTGAAAATGGAGAAGAAGCTACAACTGAAATAATCAGCAATGTACTGAAAGATACAAGTACAAAATCTCCGGCTGAAATTCAACCGGAAGAGTCTCAACCGGAAAAATCTCAACCGGAAGAGACTCAACCGGAAAACTCAACTGAAGCTGAGATTGCTGAAACATTGATCCAAATGCATTCCACCTCCGACTCAGAACCTCCTCTGAGCTTTAAAAGAAAGAAACAAACCAAACCAAGGAGGATGATCAGACTGAAGAAGAGTAAGGATTGCATAACTCCTCAACCAAGAGCATTAGATACTATGGTTGATTCTGACCAGTCAGAAGAGCAAGAGACTATGGATGATCTACTTGAAGAAGATTTCGTCCATGACTGGGAAGATAATCAATCCAGAATAAGATCAGAAGAAGCCAAATCAAATATACAATACAACAAATTCTTGGCAGATCTAGATCTTTTCTCTAATGATTTTGTGGTTGAAGGAATGGTAGATGAAGCAAGGAAGAGGTCAATTGAATGGAGAATGCAGGTCTACGACCTTGCTAAATTGGATGAACAGGAGAAAAACAGGCTGATCAACATAGCTTCCAAAATGCCAACTGTCTTAAACAAGAGTTTAGACAACCTGGAGCTATTGGAAAGGATCAAGAAATGTGCTATCATCAGATGTCTCAAGCCTGCTGCTGAAGTAGAGAAGATGAAGGCTAAAGATACTTGTAAAATTGTTGATGAGCTGCTCAAACAAGTGAAAGGAGCAGAGTTTGCTGTGATCCCAAGTCTCCAAATGCCCTTGCCATCTGAGACAGTCACAGGTAACTCCTCATCTACATACATTAAGCCAGAACCCTTTGAAGAATCTGACCTACTTGCTGAGTCTCTTCCCTCCAACTTGTTGGAAAGACTCAAGCAATCAGCCTCCCGTGTTCCCACTCCATCTTCCAGATTTTACTCCCATAGACCCAGGGGAATGAATCCTAGGCCCAGGGGATCCAGATCTACCAAGCCTAAGTATATTCATCCAAAATACAGGTTAGATAACTGGACTGATATCACCCCTGCTAAGCCTAAACCCTGCCCTCCTACTTGGAAGTATAATCAACCTTCATCACCACCTAAATACTCCACTTCTTCAACCCCACAACCACAAGCCATGAAACCACCCACCATATCTCCAACAAAACCTTTTGAACCCACTGAGCCAGCCGCAACCAGTTCTGTTCAAGCTTCATCTCAAGCAGATAAAGGGAAAGAAAAGGTCCCAACTGAAACTGTCAAGCCATCTGCTGATCCTGCCTCTGGTGTTTCACCTGGAAGGAAGAAGTCCATTGCAAAACGACCCCTTCTTGCATCCAGAAACTTTAAGACCAGGAGGATCATGAGAGAATTGAACAAAACAAGGATTCAATTTGAAAGGCCACCATCTCCTGAAGAATGAAGTTCTTGGAGATAGTCAATTTTTGAAGAACAACATACAGAGGACAAATTTTGGCAGCATCATCTTAGGGGGAGATTGTAAGGAAATGATTTTCTGAGTCAACCGGATGAAGACGAAGATTTCTGGTTGAAGATATGTTCAAGCGGAAGAACGCTCAAGCGGAAGTTCTTGTCAACCGGAAGCTCAACCGGAAGAACATTTCCGGGTGAACTCTTTTATCCAACAGTATAAAGAGTTCAACCGGAAAAGTACAGAAAGAATACTTTTGCAGAATTCAGACCTGCAACAACTTATACTCTTCCAAAGTCACATCCTAGCCGTCTCCTACTTATAGATAAATGCATTTTGCACATTTCCTCTTTTGTATGTTTACTAATGTTCTTTTAGTAAGTTTATTGTTTGACTTTTATGTACGGTTAGATTAGCCCGTATGAAATCAACGGCTGTAGTTGATCTCCTTAGTACTATTTATAGTTGTTAGCTAGTTCATTCACAAGAACCCGTTTCAGTGCTTACACTTGTAACAGTTTGAACTTGAGTTAATGCAAATAGTACCGAGAAATTTATTATCTTGTGTTCACTAGTTTATGCAATCAATACAATCAAACTACAAGTATAAGTAAAACAAAGCTTAAGTAAAAACAAGTATGATACAACTTTATTCCGCATGGTTGTGATCTTCAAGTAAAGAGTTCTTGTCTTAATTATTTCTCTGAGTAATTAACGGTCCTACAGATACTCAGTGTGGAAAATTGTGTAGAATCTTGGGTCATGGATTCAGGTGCTTCGTTTCACGCCATGGACAACGAGGAAACACTGGTGAATCTGAAAGAAGACGATTTTGGAAAGGTGCGTTTAGCTATTGATGAGGTGTTTGAGGTAACGGGCATGGGGGATGATCATCTGGTCACTTCATTGGGAACTACATGGAATCTAAAGAATGTCAGGGTTATTCCGGGGCTGAAGAAGAAACTGATTTCGGTTGGTCAGCTGGATGAACAAGGACTTGAAGTTAGGTTTGGTAGTGGCAAATGGAGGGTGGTCAATGGTAATCTGGTAATTGCTCGTGGTATTAAGCGTGGGTCATTATATATGGTCGAGGTACCTGTCGAAGGATGTATGACTGTCCTGGTTAAGCATAGCAAAATCGGGTTCAGTAAATCTGATGCTAAGAGAGTTCATTTTGCAAACGTGAAGTCTGAAGCAAAAAGTCTTAAACCTGATTGGTGGAAAACACAAATATGTTATTCGAATATTCACCATCTTTGCCATCTAACTATTTGGATTAGTAAACCACTACACTAGTTATTGTTGTTATGTAATTAAGAGGTATTAAGAGGAATGAATGAAAAAATTAATGTAATATATCATCCCTTATATAGTAATCTCAACATGCATCTCAAGAAATATTGTGTCGTGTCAATTAATTAGCAAAATGTTGTGTCATTTCAAATAACTGACATGCGTAACAAGAAAAATATTATGTTGTCGTTTGAAATTATTGACACATAAAAGAAAAATATAAATGTTTTAAAAATCTATACGACTCGTATAGGGTCTAAACAAGTGTAATTCTCTATGACTCGTATAGGTGTACAAATTTTAAATTGGGTATACAATTAATACTGTCATTTAATATTTTTTACTAGAGTAGCTATCTATATTAGAACAAATGTTTTTAAAGAGTCCTATTATTTGTACCTCTATTTCATCTTTGAATATCTATACGATCCGCATAATTATGTATATATGACCTGTATAGAAGCATGTATTTTTTTTAAACTGCCATATCTATAGGACCCGTATAAGAAGCTATATGGGCCGTATAGATACAAAAAGACAAAACATACAACTAATGTACGGGCCCTATAGATCAAAGAGAGAAAAGCTGCTAGATATCAACTCAATTATGAAATAACATATACATGACGGATAACATGCTATACATGTTATTATAAAAATATAACCATTATAAAATAGAGCTGTTATAAAATATAGTTGTCAGCCTTATGGTTTCGGCACACCATCATACTATTATATAAAAGAAAAGATTTTTAACAAATGGCATTCTCACACTCAATCTCACAATTTTTCCCCCTCCCAAATCATCCCCTCTAATTTTTAGTTTTTGTATTTCCATGACAATAAATAAAAGATATTTATTGTAGAGATAATCATTATCATAATTAATTAATTATTTAAAAAAAACTTTTTTTTTTCTCTTAAAAGAAAAGTTTTGCATATATAGATATCCGACTTTTTCTTTATTGCCTCCTAAATTATTTAATAACCAATTATTTAAACACTAAATTACAGTTTAAAACAAAAATTAGTTATGCCTACAATTTTTTTTAAACCCGACTCCGTGTAACACACGGGTCTCAAAAACTTGGTTAAATAACATTATACATAATCAATATATAACTTGATAGAATCTTAACATTATTGAATAAACTTTTATATATTAAAAATATATGAATTATATATATAACCATTACTTATTTACCAAATTATTTTTAATAAATAATAGATATTCAGAATAAAAATAAAATAGATGATTTTTATACATATTTTTATTAATTTGATTTCAAATTTAATTTATAAATGTTAGATGTTATTCTTTTTTACTTTAATAGTTTTTATTTTATATAAGTTTCATAATTCAATTATACTTTCTGTACTCTATTACCATTATTAATTGTTTTAAACCCAAGTCGTTCAATACATATTTTTTAAAAATCTCAGCCGTGCGATGCATGGGGCATAAAAACTAGTTATAAAATAAATTGTTTAATTAGATATTTATTAAATTATTTGTTTAAAAAAAGCTTTTAAATATTACTATTTTATATTTATTAATTTAAAGAAAACAAATATAGTTATTTAAAGAAATTAAGATTTATTAATTACAGAAACTAACAATATTTTTATTTTAAAATATATGTGTCGTATATATACATTTATAATGTGTTTAGTTTATAAACGAATAGGGATTGAAATTTGATTAAATTCTCACAAATTCCTTCATTTAAATCATTTTGACGTTCCTCTCACACCAATGAATGCAACAGCACCGAGCCGACTAGACTCGTCGCTCTAACCGGACCGACCGAACCCGACTCCTGGACCGCAACGACCGTACCCAACCCCAGACCACTGCGGACCCGACCCTTGGACCGCAAAGACCAGACCCGACCGCATCCGCCGCCCGGATCGGACTGACTGGACCCGACAAACGAACCGCAACAACCGGACCAGACCACGCTTGCCGCTCTAACCAGACTGACCGGAACCGTCGCGTGGACCGCACTGGACCAGACCGACCTGACTCGCCTGCCTGACATGACCACGGGTGAGACCCGTCGCTTCACCGAACCCGAACAAGCGCGGCATTCCTTTTAGGCAAAATCAATTTTCTATTTGATTCAATCCCTGTATACATTGTTTTAAAGCCGGATTTTTAAACCCGACTGGATATATGTTGAAAAAGGTTCAACCGGTTGACCCTGAAGGTCGAACCAGATTGACTATTCAAACCTGTAAATTAATAATATACATTTTATAACCTTTCAAACATAACAAATGTAAAAAAAAACTTCAATAAAGTCATACACAAATTATAATTATCCAATTTTTTTTTTTTTTGATATAAGTTCTAATCAAACGATAAGGTCCGCGTAGCTTTTAAGGGCCGAA
The DNA here is from genome assembly GCA_039602395.1 of Deinandra increscens subsp. villosa. NCBI lineage: Eukaryota > Viridiplantae > Streptophyta > Magnoliopsida > Asterales > Asteraceae > Deinandra > Deinandra increscens. The sequence continues at coordinate 15,708 of JBCNJP010005535.1, forward strand.
GGGGCGACCGCCCCTCCGGTTTTTCGTCCAGAAGTACATTTTGCCCTGATTTTATGTACAAAAAATTATATATATTGAGTATCGCCCCCTCGGATGTATTGAGTATCGCTCTCTCGGTAGAATTTTTTAGCCCCGTCCCCTCGGAGTTTTTTTTCAAGCTTTGCCATTGGATAAGGATTTTGTTTTAACTTTCTAATCAAATAAACCATAAAATAAAATACAAGGTTGAAACTTGAATTGTTTGATGAAGAGAACTTACCGTATGCGAATAGTCGATAACCCAAATTTCTTTTAAAAATTCTAGATTTTAACGTGAGTATGTGACTTAAGTTTTAAAAACCGGTTCAATTAGCGGTACGGTTCTGGGTTTCAGCCAGTTGAACCGTTAAAACCGATGGGTCAAAAGTTAGCTCAGAATTAGACTAAACCGGACACACCGGGACCGGCTTAGCCTCTGGTTAGCGGTTCAATCAGTCGAACCGGCCGGTTCAAAGCGGATTTTAAACAAAAAATACGATGAAACAAACAGTGCCTGTATGTATATTTCTAAATTCTTGCCTTTTAAAAACAAATTTCGGAACGGCAACTTAACAGTGACTGGTTATTGATAAATGATGAAACAAACAAGGATATTCTGATTTAAAATGATGAAAATGTAATAGTTAAAAATGAGGAAACATCAGACAGAAAACTATGTGACCGAACAAGGTATACAAAGAAATTAATTACTTATACTAATTTCCTGTGGAGGATGGATACACCAGACTCTTGGTACTCACCCTTGCTAATCCATTTCTGATTCACAAAAAAATAAAAGCAAAAATAAGTCAGTCAGTCTTACACATGTAAGTAAAATAAAAGATAGTCAAAATGTAGAAAATATATAATAATTTACATCTTGGAAGGAACTCAGAGATGCAAGGACTGATCCCCCAATCCAGGCACTGTATTTTCGTTCCGGGGACGCAACCACTTTGATCTTCATGCCATGAGGGGCAAGAGCCGTGATTTCCTTTTTCATACGGTCAGCTATTCCTGGGAGCATGGTTGAACCACCACCCATCACAATGCTTCCATAAAGATCCTTCCTTATATCAACATCAGTTCTCATGATTGACTTGTAGGCTAGCTCATGAATACCAGCCGCTTCCATTCCAATCAAAGATGGTTGAAACAGAACCTCTGCGCAACGGAATCTCTCTGCTCCTATTGTAATAACTTCTCCGTCGGGTAGTTCATAGTTCTTTTCAATAGATGAGGAGCTACTTCTTCTTGCATCTTCAAGCTCTTTGTCATAGTCAAGAGCCACATACGCAAGCTTTTCTTTCATGTCACGGATGATTTCCCGTTCAGCACTGGTGGTGAACAGGTAACCTCTTCCGCTCAAGATCTTCATCAGGGTGTCCGTAAGATCACGCCCCCCTAAATCAAGGCATTGGCTCGCACGAGGAAGTACATAACCTTCATAAACTGAGACAACCTGTGACACACCATCTCCGGATTCCAACATAATCCCTGTAGTACGACCACTTGCGTACATCGAAAGAAGCCCTTGCATGGCAATATACATGGCACGGACATTGAAGGTCTCAAACATGATTTCGGCAGTCTTCTCTCTGTTTGCTTTCGGATTTAACATTGCCTCGGTAAGAAGCACAGGGTTCTCTTCCGGAGAAACGCCAAGCTCAACATGGAAAGTGTGGTCCCAGATCTTCTCCATGTCATCCCAGTTACTACTGCTCACAATTCCACGCTCAACAGGAGGACGTTTCAACGTCAAGATACCTCTTTGGGACCGCACTTCATCTCCTACATAGGCATCCTTGTTTCGCAGGCCTACCATAACAAGAGAGTGACAGGGTCTACCTACCAGAGTAGGAAAGACCGTACGAGGACTATCATCACCTGCAAACCCAGCCTGTACGTACGTAGATTTATCAAATTAACAACATATATTATTGTGGGATGTATAGTAAGTACTAACTAACCTTCATAGTTCCAGTTCCACAGTCAAAAACTAGGGGCTGAATATCCTTATCAGAGTCGGCCATTTTTAATATTGATGCTCAAAATTACACGTACGTTCAGCAGACCTATACTTAACAGATCTACATTCGTCAACACACATGAAGCAAAAATAAGCAGGCAGAAATCATATCAAGAACTAACTAAAATAAGACAGATAAAAATGATATATAATATATACCAATCACCATACCAGATCATCATATCATATCATTAATAACAGAAAAGCTGGCCAGTACACCGAAATCATTGAAGCTAAGGGGTTGGGTTCCGATGTAGTCCGATTGTGTTGTGAAAAGTCAGCCTGATTTAGAAACCCAATTAAATTTGTTTGAAATCGGTTAGACGCTGAATCTGGCTGATTTAGTTCTTGGTGTCTAAAAGTCAACCAAACAATATTTAATAAGGTTCAATAATGATATTGATATTCTATATTAATTAACTTAATTTATTCAGCAACTTGAGTTATGTCACGAGGCGAGTGGCTATTTTCATGTCTTTTTTATGATATGAATATGAGGGCCTGAGGGGTCGTCTTGAGTTTTACTCTTTTTGCCACTTTCTATTTGCACCGGAAAAAATTCTCCATGCACCGGTCCAATGCGTCCCGCGGAGGCCTAAACGGGGCGTTTAGGTGGGGCCACAGTCTTTAATGTAACAAGATCAGGTACTCCTAACCCTAAACGCCCGGTGGAGGTCTAAACGACCCGCTGTCCCCCCTGACGCACCTGACGCCCCGGAACATTCCCTGACAATGCTGACATGTTCGTCGGTAGCGTATCTAAACGTCCGGTGGAGGCCTAAACGACCCGTTTAGGGTTCAATTTTCTACCTACCACCTGACGAGACGAGATGACTAGCGATGGACTTGATAGACGTCGAATATATTCGTTCGTATAGAGCTTAAGCGACCCATGGAGGCCTAAACCGGGAGTTTTACTCACCCATTAAATAGTTTCTTCCTGTTAAGATGTCTCATGCATGAGCAACAATGTCGACTGTTTTACTTTTCTATTATATACTTTCTTCTAAATAGATAGTGTTACCGTTTTTGTTAGTGCTTCACATTTCAACCAAAGATGTCGGGTTCAGCGGGTTCACGGAGATCACCAAAGATTCCAGACTTGAACGAGGCATAAACATTATTTATTTCGTATATATTTATTTGTTTGTCTTAACCAAACTTATCTAACAGCTTCTCTTTTTTAGGATGTCAACCCGCATAATACAAACTTGGAATATGGTCAACAGTCGGATCCAAATTTCGACCAGGTAATAACATTTATGTATACCCTTATTTATTTTGTATATAGTCACTTGTTTAAACCAAAACCATTTAACGGTTTCTTTTTTATTTAGGGTTAATCACTACCCTATTATGGTCAACAATATGGTCAACAATCTTACGGTGGCCAGCATAATACAAACTTGGAACATGGTCAACAGTCGGATCCAAATTTCGACCAGGTAATAACATTTATTTATACCCTTATTTATTTTGTATATAGTCACTTGTTTAAACCAAAACCATCAAACGGTTTCTTATTTATTTAGGGTCAATCACTACCCTATTATGGTCAACAATATGGTCAACAATCTTACGGTGGCCAGCATAATACAAACTTGGAATATGGTCAACAGTCGGATCCAAATTTCGACCAGGTAATAACATCTATTTATACCCTTATTTATTTTGTATATAGTCACTTGTTTAAACCAAAACCATCAAATGGTTTCTTTTTTATTTAGGGTCAATCACTACCCTATTATGGTCAACAATATGGTCAACAATCTTACGGTGGCCAGCATAATACAAACTTGGAACATGGTCAACAGTCGGATCCAAATTTCGACCAGGCAAAAACATTTATTTATACCCTTATTTATTTTGTATATAGTCACTTGTTTAAACCAAAAACATCAAACGGTTTCTTTTTTATTTAGGGTCAATCACTACCCTATTATGCGTCAACAATCTTATGGTGATCAACCAGATTATACTCAACAATCTTACGGTGGTTTCTGTCTGTACGGATCACAATTACAATTCGGTTACGGTCAACCGCCGTACCAGTTAAAAAACGAGCCCCATTACAGTCAATCTTCGTACGGATCAGAAGGAGAAACGGATTCCGTGGATGATAGTGATGAATTCGTGGAGGATACGTACGGGGGTGATGACGCCGAAGAAAGTGGGTCTTCGATAAATACAAATAGCGACGGTACGGAGACGGGGGACGAATCCGATCAGGATCCCGAGACGGTTTCCTACGCGACGAATAGAGTATACATCCGAGTCTTTAGATTAATTAATTATTTTATTTCTTATATAATTAGACTCAACATCTGATAGTTTCCGAAAAAATTTCAGGCTTTTGCTTCTCGTGAGGATTTGCAGAAATGGGCTAAGGACAGAGGACGCAAGTATGGGTTCGTCATTGTTATCGGCCGGTCAAGAGCTAATGAGTCTGTGGAATTGCTATGTGATCGCGGTCCTAAACGCCCGAGCACAGCCAAAGTCAGGAATACCGGGTCCATAAAAAATGATTGTACCTTTAAATTAGTTGGTAGGTACAGCGGAAGAAGTGATTGTTGGAGTTTAGAAGAGATATGTAAGTTACACAATCACAAACCGGTTGTATTTGAGGAGGGGCACCCTTATCTTAGGAGATTAACCCCTGAACAGAGTGATTTCGTTGACACGTTATACAAGCTTCACGTGAGGCCACGTAACATTCTTTTAGCGTTACGGGAAAAGTTTCCAGGAAGTTGTTGTATTATCAAAGACATATACAACGTGACACGAAAAATTAGGGAACAAGATAAAGTAGGTAGAAGCCCAATGGAGATACTTGAAAACTACCTGTATGCTAATGGGTTCGTGTTTAACACACGGGTCAATGAAATCACTAACGCCACGGAGGATATTTTCTTCTGTCATCCTCTGTCCTATAAAATGTGGCGTGCCTTCCCGCATGTGGTGTTGATCGACGCGACGTACAAGACCAACTTGTACAACATTCCGTTTGTTCAGTTAGTTGGTGTGACGTCGACGTCGAAGTCGTTCTGTATTGCACATGCATTCATAGCGAAAGAGCGAGAAGACAACTTTACATGGGTCCTTGAGCAGGCTAAAGGTATGATAGACAAGTGTATGGAGCCACGCATCATTGTCACCGACAGGGACCAAGCCCTAATGAAATCCTGTGATTATGTATTCCCGAACGCCAATAAAAACTTATGCAGGTGGCACATACAGGTGAATATAACGAGAAAGTGGAAGAAGGATTTTAAGGCGAAGCCATGGAAGGATTTTGCTTACTGGTGGAAGGTCCTGTGTGAGTCTTCCAATGTCAGGCAATACAACTTTCGTTGCGGAAAAATGGAAGAAAAACTACGTAAAGGCGGCTATGCCGGTAAGTTTTTTAGAACTATATTTTCACTAATAATCTACCTGTTATAAGTTTTCAGAATTTTTTCTCTGTTTCAGCGATCTGGCAGTATATACACAATAACTGGTTGGTGCCCTACAAAGATAAGTTTGTTACTTGTTGGTGTGACGGTCGCCTCAACTTTGGTCAGCATACAACCAATAGAGTCGAGGGTCAGCACGCCAACTTGAAAGATCACATCAAAGGAATGAACAATACGCTCGATGCAATTGCGCGTTTGGTAGATAAAGTTGTGCGAACCCAGGAGATTGAAATTAGTAAAACTTTTGAAGGATCCGGCATTAAATTATACAACTCGTATAACCATGAACTGTATAAAAATCTGCATTATAAGGTGACTATTGAGGCTCTTCGACTTATTAGACGCGAGGAGAAACAACTAGAAAAATTGCGTAAAGCAGGAGCTACGTGCGGGCACCAGTTGTTCACGTCCATGGGTTTGCCATGTGCTTGTCGGCTGGAGCAATACATTAAAAAAGGTTATAAATACTTGAAAGATATTTTTTTAAAATTTATATGTTTATCATATAATTGCGTACTGTTAACTGACTATTTTGAACCAGGCCAACGTATTCCATTAGCAAGTATCCATCAATTCTGGAGGAAGTTTAGTTTCGACCCGGAGTACACCGAGGACGTAGAACCCAGTCTTGACGAACAATTTGAAGACATTAAACGGGAATTTGCTTCACACAGCCCTCAAGTGAAAAAAAAGCTTTTTACAAAAGCTCAGATCCTTGGTATCAACAAGCAAATCAGATAAAAAGGAGCCTGAGGTGCGTAGGGACCCTCGTGCTCTTCATTTTGCTTGGCTTCCTTGATCTCATCAGCCCCCTCCTCCTGTTGCAATATTCAAGTGTCACCATTCATTTAAACAGGCTTAACTTGCAAGGGTTAGAGATGTGTTACTTCTTCCCGGCATACCTTAAAAAGGCTTAACTAAAATATATGAAAGTGAAAAGAAAAAAAAGCGAATGTTTTAAGTTATACCTGCATATCAGATGTCCACAAAGTAAGATTATCACGAAGAAGTTGCATGATCAAAGTGCTATCCTTGCTAATTACTTGATAATTAACAATCTGGGTTCTACTCATTTAAACTTAATAAAAATTTTAATAACCCTATGTTTATATGTTTTGTTTAAAAATACTCGCAGAGATGGCTGAAGACGATATTCATGACGACCTCTTTGGTGAGGAGATGGATGATCAACCTCCACAACAAAGGCGACGTGTCGACGAACATATTGGCACTTTGGACCTAAACGAGCACCTGCAGTTTCCGGAAGGTAACGCGTTAAAAAGATACCGTAAATTGAGGACCATGATTCCCTATCGCAACACTCTTATAGACTGGACTCTTTTAGAGACTACTGGTGAGCGTCAGAGAGCAGAGGAGTATATTGGGGTCGACACACCGTGGAGCCGACTGTTTACGATGGATCTGCCCGCATATCGGGAGTTGACCGTAGAGTTTTACTCTACGTTCAGATGGCGACCACATGTTGACCCCCCCCCCCCGGATCAGTCCGACGATGATGCTGTTGACCCGCCGGAGATACGATTTAGCATGTTTGGTTATCAGCATCAGATGGATTTGCCGGAGTTCGCTTGGCGTACCGGTTTATATACAGAGGCTGAGGTCCAGCAGCCTCTCTTCACTGAGTCGATCCACACCTTGCCCGATGACGAGTTGAAGAACTTTTGGCCGGCGATTGGAGATAGACACTTGGCAGGTGACTCAAAGGCCTCCGATATACGCGACCCTTTGTATCGTTACTTTCATCGGTTGATTGCCTGTGGAATCAACGGTCGCAAGGATAGCACTGACAAGTGCAACTTTAGGGATGTTTTCTACCTCCGGTGTTTGCTGACACACAGGCACTGCAACCTCGCTCGGTGTTTGGCGGCTTATTCTTCTAGCTACTATCACCGACAGTTTCGAGGTTCGTTACTCGGCGGCCCGTACGTCACGAGGATAGCGCATTCCTACGCGTATATCCTCAACTTGCATCAGCTACGTATCCCGCCGGTCCCGCCGATGCCATGTGGCGTTCCGACGGTGCGAGGCATGGGGATGTACGCGACATTTCCGGGAATTGGCCCGCGTCTCCGCACGAAAAAAGATGCACCGCCTTACGTTCCCGTGCCATTGGTGGAGCCGGATCCGTTGAATGCGCCTGAGATACAGATTGACGGGGACCAGCCTGTTCATGAGGAGGACCCTCCCCAGCACCCGGCGATTGTATACCGTGTCGCGCGGTTTCCTCCCGCCACACAGGCCCTTCTACAGAGGCTGGATCAGAGGAGTGAGCAGCAGAGTCGAGAGATGGTGGAGATGCGACATATGATGAGGTGGATGATAGACCGCGAGGTCGATAGGCTGAGACGAGATGGTGTCCCCTTTCCACCACCCCCTCGGTTTGACGGTGCTGGCACATCCGACACCGCTCATGACGGTGCTGGCACATCCGGCACCGCACATGACGACATGGCTGAGGATATTGGCGTGCACATGACTGGGCCTGTAGGTGATGATGATGATGATGTCGGTCTTGATATGCGGGGATTTCACCATCAGTTATAGATGTGTTATTATTAGCCTCTATTATTATCGAGTTGTACGTTTTGATTTGTATGTACAAACTCATTATCTATATATATATATATATATATATATATATATATATATATATATGCAGTTATGTTTTGTTGATTGTATAATTTGTTTTGTTTGTTTGGTTGTAACTCCCTATAAAGTTATACGTCGTAAAAGGAAAATATGACGAGTACGAGTAACGAGTACTATTTAAAAAAATCAAACGAGTAACAAATAACGAATAAAAGTCAGGAGTAACAAACCACTATTATCATTTAAAAATATAAAACGAGTAACGAGCAAAAAGTACGACTAACGAGTAACATATAACAAGTATTATTTTTTTAAAAGGTCAAACGAGCAACGAGTAAATAATACGAGTAACAAATAACGTGTATTATTATTTTAAAAAGTCAAACGAGAAACGAGCGAAGAGTACGAGTACGAGTATTACGTCATATCGTGTTTACAAAACAAGGGTTTCCATAAAAATAAATAATTGTGTTAAAAAGAGTTAGTAAAAATTTGTGTTAGAAAAAGTGTTAAGGTGTTAGGAAAAAAAGGAAAAAAAATAAAATTTCCCAAAAACAGCATAAGAGTCGACCTGCTCCTCTTTAATTGGGGTGTGGCGACTACGCCCCATGGAGGCCTCCGCGACCCGCTTTAGACCGGTGCAAAACCATAAATGAACCGGTGCGAATAGCAGGACTCTTATTTTTTCGGAAGCTCCAGACAAACTTTAGAATTGGACCCTTAAATCTTACTTTTTTTATAAAAAAAAATTATTAGAATAACTCAATTCATATCTTCCTACTCTAATAAACAATTACAATTGTTAACACATGTCAACACTAGATTCATTCTCATAAAAATTTCCCTCCCAAATATACTCCCTAATAAATTCTATTTTATTGAAAATTATTTTCTATTTTATAATCATGGTATATTTTTATCTATTTATATTTATGGAATTATGACAATAATATATTAATTTACATCTTAATTTTATTTAAAAATAACTTATAAACTAATATTATGTTCATTTTAAAAAATATTTAGAAACTTACAAAATACCAATAAACAGTTATTTAGTGTGTTTTCAAATATAATTGAGCAAATCATATTTAATATTTTAATTAATGAATACCTAATACTATTTTACAAATTCAATCAGCGTTGCGTTGTGGGTGATACTATCTATAGAGAAATTCATAAGCGACAATAATCATGTTCATAATATTAAATATTAAATAGTTTTTCCTACCATATCAAATGACCCATGTTCATTCAATTTGAAAATTTTAGACATCGCGACTAATACAATTATAAGTTTTTTTAATATATATCAAAATAACATTTATTTTTTATTGATAACATTATAATCTTTTGATTATAATTTAGATTTTATACTCAACAAAAAAGAATGTGTTCATTATAATTTTGATAAAACTTTATACTCATCTAACTTTCTATGACTTAAAGTATGAAGTTTGTCAATTCATAATTCATGTTAGAGGTTATTAAGGGTTTGATTTTTTTAACATGATTACGTTTATCTTGCATTTTCTAAATATACAAGTAGAGACATGCCTTAAATATTTTTTTTAATAAAGAGAGTAAAGTCACCAATACCATATTATGAATTATAACTTTAGCTTTTATTTAGTGTAATGTAATACGTTATTCTGGTAATAAGAAGAGTATGCATGAATTATCAATTATATATATATATATATATATATATATATATATATATATATATATATATATTTTAAATGATTCAACCCGTATAACATACGGGTTATCCTAGTTTATAATAAATATGAAAAGGTGAATAAAAATATAACTTTTGAGCTGCCCAAAATGAATCAGTGTATGATGAAATCCTGAACCAATGCAAAACCATGCAAAACCATCTAGATAATATCAAGCATCAAATACAAGTAAACTTAAATGAGTATAATATAGCCTCAATTGTCTTTGTGTGTCATAATGCTCTCATATTAAAATATTAAGATTTGAATTCATACCGGTAAAAAGAACTAAAACTAAGTTTTAAATTATGATACAAATTAAACGATTGGAAAATATAAATTAAATTTAGATTTGTAAAATAATATTTACATAAAATAAACCGTTGTTATAAAACGTAGGAAAGAAATAGAAAAAATGAATAAACAAATTTTAGTAAAGGAAATAAAAAGAAAAAGAAAAATACGTAAAGGATATGTTTGCGTGAAATCAGAAATATATATATATATATATATATATATACTAGGTTAGTAACCCGTGTACTATACGGGCTGAATTTAAGTTCATAATAAAACAATAAATGATAATTTAATATATTAAAAAATTATTATAAATGACAAATTGTTGATTAATTAAAAAAAAGACTCAAATTATTGAGTAATTTATCAAATCTACATTAATTTTGTCATTTGTTTTGAAATAAAAATTGAATTTGAACAAAATTGGTAATTAATCTTAATTGATGATTTACTAAATTTGTAATTGATTGTGAATTTGACATGTGGCCATGGTGATGTGGACCCTTTAAATGAAGACATGTGGAACCATTTTAGTGCTTTATTAGGATTAAGATAAGATATATACATTTTGGTTGGATCAAATAAAAAATTGATTTTGTCTAAAAATAATACGAAGCAATAATTTTGACATGTGGCACAATTAAAAAAATAAGAATAAGGTACAAATAGTGTTGTTTTGACATAAAACAATACATATATAAAATTAGTACATTTTTAATGCAATATAACACAATTATAGGTATTGTTTTACTTTAAAACGGTACAAATAAAAAAAATTAATGCAAGAAGTACAAATAATATTGTTTTAACGTAAAACATGACAAATAATGTTGTCTAACGTAAAGAAAAATACATATAGAAATTCATTACATTTTTAATGCAAACCAGCACAATTATATGTGTTGTTTTACATTTAAAAAAAAACATAAAATATGTTGTGTTAATACAAAACAACATTTAAATAGTTGTTTTACTGCAAAACAAAATGTATAATAAAAAATAATACAAATCATATTGTATAAATGTAAAATAGTACAATTATTACGAACTAGTACATTTGTTTTTAAAATTTGTACAATTATGACACACTAGTACACTTTTTTTAACATTTTTTAAAAGTTTTTTATATATCAATACTGTAGTCAAATTAAAGAGAAAAAAATATTCGTTTTTATGGTGTAGTTTTTATATAAAAAAATAATGTCATATGAAAAGGTTATGAACATTTAAAAACGTGGGGGATTTAAAAAAAACCAACAAAAGAGACTATACCAAAAATACCCTCACATCTTAATTTTCCTCTTATTCTATTTCACTTCAATCTTAACGTTGATTTGTAAAATTAATGGATGAGATCTCTTCCGTTTCTTTTTAGCCAAAATATGTTTTTAGTTTAGTGGATCTAAACCCTATATATATATATATATATATATATATATATATATATATATATATATATATATATACAAGGTTAGTAACCCGTGTACCACACAGGTTGAATTTAGGTTCATAATATTAGCTAAATATAAAAAACGATTAAGAAATTTGAAAATTATAAATGACATAATTCTTTATAAAATATTAATTGATAATTTAATACATTAAAGATGACAAATTATTGATTTGTTTCCTTAAAAAGCATCAAATTATTGAGTAATCTATCAAATGTACATTATGTTTGCCAATTTTTTTAAAATGAAATTTTAATTTAGATAAAATTGGTAATTTTTCTTAATTGGTAATTTACAAAACTGATAATTGAATATGATTTTGACATGTGGTGGACACCTAAAAAGAAGACATGTGGAAATCATTTTTGGTGCTTTATTAGGATTAAGATATATATATATATATATATATATATATATATATATATATAAATATATATATATATATATATATATAGGGTAAGGATCATGTAAAAACCACATCCTTTGCGAAAACCTAAAAACTAATACTAAAACACTTTTAACTTTTTCATACGTTCATATATTTTTTTTAAAAAGTTCCACGAGAAACGTTAGAATTATGAATTCTTTAATGTTGGAAAAAAATTAAAAAAAACTTTAACGTCTCGTCGTTTTTTATTAGTGCACATGTGCACTAATAATAAAACTCATACATATAGTACGCGCTAATATTTTTTTAGAAAAATCGCACCAAATACATTATAATTTTGTTAGCTTTTCGTGATTTTTTATTAGTGTACATGTGCACTAATCAGGGCCGATCCTGAGAATTTAGAGACCCTGTTCGAGTTTTAAAACATAGGCACATTCGAAAAAAATTACAAACAGAAAATGTTCTTAAATAAAACAAAAAATAAGTTATATCAACAAACATAAGACAACTATTGTTTTAAAATGACTTTCTAGTTGAAATTAGGCCCTAAATGCCCAAATATTTAATAACTAATTGGACTATCATTTTTAAATTGGATTATTTTATTAGTTTAGGTTTAAAATATAAAAGTTTAATTTTAAAAGAACTCTATAAATATAATATATATATAAAAGATTTTTAAAAAAATAGGCCCCCTAGAATGATAGACCCTGTTCCGTCGCACCTCTCGCACATGCTCAGGGCCCCCACTGGCACTAATAAAAAAACAATTTATACGTGTCGTATACATTAATATTTTTAAAAAGAAATTGCACCATAAATCTTATAATTGTGTACTTTCTAACTCTGAAAATAGATTTAACGTTTTAATTTTTTTTAAATTTTATGGTACACATGTGGAGAGTACGGAGGAGTAGGATAAATGTTAGGGATTTTTAGGTTTGTGTGTTTTCATATATCTTTATTCTCTTATATATATGTCTTCAGCACTCTCGTCGTTGTTTAGAGTTTGATGTGTGGTGTTCTACTCTTTCGTGCTCCCTCTTGCCTTTTCAGCTTTGCATGTTGTCTTTTCCGTGTCCTACTGTGGTATCTACTTTTGTGTAGTCCATTGTATCGTATATGTACTATGTATCGCTTATGCATGACTAGTTGTTTTTTTTGGGTGCTTTTGAGCCGGGGGTCTCTTTGGGTGCAGCCTCTTTATCCTTTAGGATAAAGGTAAGGTCTGTCCTCTTCTCACCCTCCCGAGACCCTACCCTTTGAATGAGATTTTACTGGGTATGTTGTTGTTGTTGTTGTATGTGCACTACAACTAATAGTT
>JBCNJP010005536.1:0-16956 GCA_039602395.1 Deinandra increscens subsp. villosa
GTATTCCATAACCGTGTCATCCACTCTCGTATTTTCCTTGCTCTCGAATTCCATGCTGTAAGACATGCCTGAGCACCCACCTTGTTTAACACCAATTCTCAAGCATAAATCTTGATTCTTTTCAGACCTCATTTTGTTTAAATGCTTCAAAGCATTATCAGTCAATCCAATGGCAGGTGCAATTCCTCCAGATGCAGGTGCGGCTACAACATACAGCATCACTTATAGTTAGAAATACAGATTTTGTTGTAAATGCAAAGTTAGCTATTTCAGAAAGCCTAACGACCAATCAATATAAGCATACAGGAGTAATTAAGAATAAAAGAAGATCAAAGAAGTCTGAAAATGCAACACCCGTCATAACTATTTGATAGGGCGCAAAAGGATAACTTATTGATGATAATGAAATACAAAAGATATCCAAAATCAGTAACTTTTTGTGAGGTGGACATCTCTCCAAAATGACCTACTTTTAAGAGGCAGGTTCTCTCCGGTCTCTAATTATCAGATCAAGCATACTGCTATTCTATGTCAATTTCCTATAATAGAGCTACCTAATCATGTATAAGCTAATATAAATCATTTTCTTATAATTAAATCATATTTCTCACACATGACACTATCACACTTATAAGTTATATCATTGCATGTGGCATGGAGTCATGGACCGCATTCCAAAAAGTCATATGGCATGAACCGAGGCATGTAACATCATTATCAACCTCAAAAGAGAAAAAGACTAGTAAATACAGAACTTAGAAGAATTATGGGTTGATAAATGATAAGTGCTATGTCATGATCATCCAGTTTATATTAACAAACAAAATATGAAACATCACCAGCTTTACCATGTTGTATAAAATGTCTTATCACTAACTAGTTTGATGCTAAAAGTTCATTTAGTAATCAAACAAATTAAATAGGTGTAGAAAGGTACGTGAAGATAAGATTGGTATAAATAGTAGTGTAACAAAGTTTCGAGGGGCTAAGGGCATTTATTTAAAAATTGATCTTCGAAAGAATAAAACCACATAGGTTTTCAATATCACTCCAAATGTTTTGGAGTCCTGTTGCAAACTTAAGTATAAGGAACTGACTTCTATTATACCCTAGTCCCTAAATATATAATATCTGCTGCCAACAAGTGTAGAAGAGAGATATAAAACAATCATCTTTTCATACACTTTAATTGGGTTTTGCTTGCAGCTTCCCCCACAGTTTAAAAGAAATTAAAAATACATGAAGTAACAGAAATGAAGAGACGGAAAATATGGTGGAAATGGGGAAAGTAGTGTTATGCACAAGTAACCCACTTATACAAATTCATTTATACCATAAATTACAGCATCAAATGTCACATTACTTTCCAATTTCACCCAACAGATAACATAAACAGGAACAGCACTTGATATTTTTAAGACTGCAAGTCAAATGACAAGATAAGTACATGGTAATGAGAACAATATGAAACTCATTCACAAAGAACATCTCAAAGCAGCCACGAGCTTGAATATTCTAACCAGTAACAAGCAACAAAGGTTTCAGAAGTGGACTACCAACTAAAGAAGAAGCATCTTCAGAAAGTGATTGCTGAAATGAAGAGATTGCTTGGGTTCCATCTTTTCATGACATTCTCAAATTTTCATTTTGGGGGTGGTGCGAACTGGCCAAGATAGTCTTGGTGGGGGTGGGGAGGGTCAAAAACCTGCTAATTTTACAAGGGGGTTTAGCTATTGTTTAATCTATTCTATATCATATTTATAATATATTTGAGGAGGGAAGGATTGTCTTTTTACATAGATTTTTTACGAGTTTAAGGGGATAAAATTGTCTTTGCCAATTATGTGATTAAATACTAAAAAAGTAACTTAATAAACAATTAATAACGAAAATTTCCTTTAGAAACCTAATTATGTAAACAATTAATTTTCTGTTTAACTAAATTCTCAAAATCGTTTCTATTTTATATGATTTCATATTTACTTTATTTTATAAACTTTTATCAAACCTTCAAATCTATATGATACTTCATCAATTAATCGTTCAAGCGCTTTACCAGTGTCTTCGTTAGCGTGTTGTGTTCCCTGCCGCATAGGGCGGTATTAATTAATTAGTGTCCTTTTGCTAATAGTTTCAATTTTACTGTTATGTCTTATTTGCCAAGTATTTTGCTGGATGCCTGGGTAAGTTAGTAATGGTGTTTGTATGCCATTAAGGGTCATGGTTTGGATTATTGATAATTTAAAGTCTTATTTTTAATGGTAGCACCCTGCTTCTTCAATCGCAGGAATATCTGTGTGCTTCTGTTCATTAATTTATCAAACTTAATTCCAGTTTGATTTGTATCGGGGCTCCCTTCTTCAATACTACTCATATCAAGTAAATAGGACCTATAATCATATATTGATTTCTCACGCACCATATAAATGCTACCCATAATTGTAGATCTTCCCATATTCTCTAACAGGCAATTTCATATATCATCAAGCTACAAAGTCCACATATTCCGTATGGTGCTCGAACATGTAAGTCCGATTCTCATGGGATAACAAATAAAACACAATCTGTAAACTCAGCACAGGATGTAGCAGCTTCTGAACCTTCTGTTCAGGGAGGGTCAGCCACTCTCATATTGCAACATGGAGTTTAAACATTATAGCAGGCCTATTCCGTATGGTGCTCGAGCATGTAAGTCCAATTCTCATGGGCTAACAAATTAAATACAATCTGTAAATTCAGCACAGGACGTAGAGGGTTTTGAACCTTCTGTTCAGGGAGGGTTAGCCACTCTCATATTGCAAAATGGAATTTAAACATTATAGCAGGCCTATTCCATCTTAGCAATCCAAATTTACATTTTTCACAACACACATCAACACTTATGATAACTTTACATGTTATAAAGCCAGCCACTCTGTTCTAAATCATATTATAGGATATGATTACATGAATTTTACTTCAGCTATGTCCACCATTCTTGCCTACTTCAATGATGAAAAATTAGGTTTTTAACAAAAATATGAAGAATCTTGATCATACTACCTTAAACGATATGCTTCACCACAACTAGTCAATAACCTTGGATACTTTTATACTTGAATCATCTACCCAAAACCTAATCAACACAATTACCCATAAAAGTGAGTATGTTTTTATACTTACCAAACTCACCACAATTTCTTGTATCTAACCAAATCAATTGAATCCTTCGAATCTCAGAACTAACAAAAAGATATCAATAATCCGAAAACTAGAAATTTCCCAAAATATAACCTAACATGATAAAACACGTAATTTCAAGCTCCTGTTACAAGCTCAAGCAATACGATCACAATCAAAGCAGTAACGAATATAAATATACGTAACAAAACATCAAAGGATCGATCGATACCTTGTGTTGAAACTGCTCGAATTGATAAACTATTTCTGCGAAGATTTAGATTTGCTCGATAAGGTAAGGATCTAGAGGAAAACGAGGCGGACTGATTAAGTTGTAACGAAGAGGTCGACACCTTGGGTAGGCGGCAAAGAGAAGGGCATGAGATCATGGAAGAAAACGCCATTGAAATTGAAATTGAAACACAGGGAAGAAGAAATGAAAGTTTGGATTGAATACATGGGGAAGTTATACGCACCACAATTCGATTTTTTCTACAAATGTGTACGAGAAGGAGGGTGTGGACCACGTGACAAAATAGAATAAGGCTATGTGTAGTGGTTAAGGCCTCATAAAGTCTCAAATGGGGCATTAACTGACACGTGACAGCTGACTGGGCAAGGGGTTTTATGGGGCTTTATGGTGTAGTGGATAAAGCCCTCATAAAGCCCTACCATCATTACTTAATTATTAATTTTTTTTTTTTTTAAACAAACTACTTTCATTAAAAAAAAATAAAAGGTTACAAATAAAAATAAAAACACGATACAACCAAAACAAAAGACGATAAAAAAAAAACTAATCATCGGATTGGACATCGTCGTAGTCTTCTTGGTTTTCTTCACCGTCACTCTCTTCTTCTTGTTGCACAACCGGTTCGGGCACGTAATCAAATGGCCTAAAGGTCCAAGTGTGTTCAACCAAATCCGCTTTTAGAGAGTTGTCTATCTCTCTAGAACGCAACATCGCGTAGTTTTGAAGTCGCTTCTCATTCGTCGCAGGTGGCATCACTTGGATATGTTCGGGGCGAAAGTCGGCACATATCGCATCACCCTTATCCTCTTTGTTCATGTTATGCATGAGGATAATTGCGCGCATACAATCCTCCATCTTATCCTCCGTCCACAATCGACAAGGATTTTTAAGAAAGTGCCATTTTTTTTAAGATTTCCAAAACAACACTCGACGTCCTTCCGAGCCGCCTCTTGAACCGTCTTGAAATTTCGTCGCTTCTCATCAATTGGGTCTTTGAATGTCTTCACAATCATCGAGTACTCCGGATATATCCCGTCACCCAAGACATATCCATGTTGGTAGTAGGTTCCATTCGCGTAAAACCCGATCTTCACCATCTTATCAGATACGTAATCCTCAATCACAGAAGAACCTTCCAAGACGTTGATGTCATTGAGAGACCCCGCGACACCAGATTTGGCGTACCAAATCCAACGATCGTTTGAGCATACGGCCTGCAGAATAACGGATGGACCTTTCTGGTCACCCCTCGTGTGATGTCCTCGCCATTCGGTTGGACAATTATCCCAAGTCCAATGCATGCAATCTATACTTCCAATCATGCCCGGTAAACCATGAACTTCTTCGTGGTGATCGTATAGCTTTTGCATGTCGTTCCAGGTTGGTTTTCTCAAATACCGCGCTGTGTACAAGTCGGCAAGGCCTTTGCAAAATTCCTCCACCGTGTCTCTCGTTGTCTTCTCGGCCATCTTCAACTACTCATCGTTGATATCCGTAGTGTTGCCGAACGCAAGAATTTTTATCGCCGACGTACACTTTTGAATAGAAGTGAACCCAAGCTTTCCAGTGGCGTCGAACCGTTGCCTAAAATAAGGAGAATGTTCTTCCAAATCCTTAGCTATACGCAAAAATAACCGTTTGGTTATTCGAAACCGTCTCTTGAACGTCTCCTCGTCGTAGAGTGGGTTGGGCCCAAAATAGTCTCTCATCAGATTATCATTGGCCGCATTACGATCACGTTCGAGGTGTCTCCGCTTAATAACTGGGCGTGGAACCGGCACGTCAAAAAGTTGAATTGCGGCGGAAACAACCTCGTCTTCTTCATCGTCCAAGAGACCGAGTCGAGTGGAGGAAGAGAGAGAGCCCCCTTTTTTTTTAAAAAAAAGAAGAGAATTGAGAGAGTATGAGAGGAATGAGTGTGTGAGTTTTATAAATTATGTGTGATATATATTGTGTAAGATTTAAAAAAGATTGAAATATATATATATATATATATATATATATATATATATATATATATATATATATCCGTTGATATAGCCGTTCAACGGCTATATCCCCACCAACATTCCCCCTTCTCGGCGTTAAACCCCTCACGCCCCTCGCCGATTCTCCCTCTATAACGCCCCATAACGCCCCACCATAGTGGGGGTGGGCGTTATGAGGGGCGTTATAGAGCCCTTTTTCGCCCACTAACGCCCCACTACGGGCAGTCTAATGACCACCTGAAATCAAATTAAACGAATCGATAAAGCTATTATTTAAGATAAACTAGATTTGGCAAAAGGCATTACCACGGGTTAAAAAAAATAGTTAAATTGTTATAACACTACGTAGAGTATATAGAAATTAAAAAAAATGATTAAAATGTCTCAAACAAAATAAAACTTTGTTAGATCAACTGTTTTACAAAAATAATTCGGTTAAACCAAATATATATATAATATAATATTATAATAAATTTATTAGAAAACATTATAATATAATAGTATTTATTAATATAATAAAAATATTATATTACTATTAATAGACTGAAGAATATGATATTAGTATTTAATATAATCAAAGTTGTTCTTTATTTGTTAAGTTAATACATCTGACGTTTTCTTTGTATGCACATCTTTTTTGCTCGCCTTTATAAACCTATAACAAGGGCAACTCGATTTTATTTTATGGCAACTTTTTAAAATGTGATGATGAAATGTAGTGGTCATTGTATTGCTTGCCCGCTGCTATGTGTATTCGTTATCTTGTTTTTGTCGGTCGTTTAGTTGACATGTGTTGGTATGGATATTGCCTTTTAATGTGCTGAGGAACGTTGGCAACGTGTGCTAAACCATTGCTCCTCATATGACGGAGATGGGTGTGGGTTCTTCTTTTAGCGTCTATAAATCCATGGTAATGGTTCAAAAAGTACCGAGGTTAGGATTAAAGTGCTTCGTTTATAGGTAACTCTTACAAGATGGTTAGGGTTTGCGTTAGTCGTATATGTAAATCAATGATTACGAAACTAGCATTCATCAAAGGGTGTCTTTATATGGCTCGAAATAACCACATCTAACTCGTATCATGTATTGTTCTCGACGATATAAACGAAACCATAAGAATGAGATGATCAACAAATACAATACCAACAAATATCAGCATAGTCATCAATAAATAAATAAATTACATCAGTAAATCCCAAGAACCATGTTAAAATAAACCTCACCAATTTTCTCAATATATATTCAGATTTCTAATTATTGCATAATCATATTAGCAACTACAACTAAGTATCATCACATGTTTACAACTCAAAACCTCTTCATGAATCTATTTTCTCAGTGGAACAATCTTCAAATTCACCATCGTCACCATCGTCAGAATCAGTAGCTAAATGATCAAAAAAACCATCCAAATACCATTCACATTTCTCGGTCAGTGCACCATTAGCTCGGCATTTTTGGTCATTTATCATCTCCTGTGAGAGTCCCCACACCTGCATTTCTTCATCAGAATGGTGAACTGCCAGGCTGTACTCGCCACCATCTCCTAACTGCATTACTCGAAACTCACAGTTGTTCAAATTGTTAAGGTGCTCAAATTGTTCAACTGTCCACTTGAACCACTTCATTAGAAAGACTCGTGAAGCAAGCCCGTGTGAAACTATAATGATATTTAAGTCATCAGAAGGGTCATACTGAAGCCTTGTGTCAATATCCCTCCATAAAGATTCAAGAAAGCCTGATCATTTAAACAAATATTCAGCGATAATAACAGAAACCGTGATTGTTAGTAACTCTAATTGACAATGAAGTTGTAAACATGGAGCCAAATATATGGCAAGCCACTTAATCTAGAGTTAGGAATTTTGACCCGTTGACTTATGGGTAGGTGGATTTGGATTATGATACTCTAACATGTCAAACAGGTTAAAAAGGTAAAAACGGGTTGAAAGTTGCTCAAATTATTATTTTTAATGCATGAAGCTTCCAAAATCAGTTTATTCGAAAGACTAGATTATTATTAAGATAATAACACTTTAGTAATCCTACTTGACACCCTAATTGTTTCTAACACGAATTAACTCTATTGATAAAAAAATGTTTTAGGTCAGCCGACCCCACCAACCCGACTCATACAAAAAAGACAAGTCATTTAGGCGGGTTACCTAACTTGTCTACTTTACCACCTATAGCTTAATCAGCCACCTACAACTTCAATTGGCAACCATTCATTGAATTAAATTTTCAAATTTCTCAAATCGGAGAGAATCTTTTGAATAATTTATACGTATCAATGAATAAAGTAATTGCATCAAAGTAATATATCACGTGAACTTTTCTTATAATATATTTACAAACTAATATAGCCTTAAAATGATTCTCACTATTGATGTTTAACTGTATTTTATTGAAACCACAGTTAAAGCATGTAATTTTTGGCGGCAAGATGCTTGTTTTGATCCACAACTTTCTAGAAAGTTTAGCATGTCCAATTATTATCCCCATGGGCAAGTAGAAGCATAATTTTTAGGTGGATAAAAATTCACAATCTCCATGACAGGAAGAAGATGACAGACTAATATGTAAGATCATGAAAATTATATTCATAATGTTCTTATCTAAAACAGGAAAGATACAAAAAGTAAAGTCAGTACTTTTGTTTTTGAGAGTATGCATATTCTCCCTCCCTGTCTAAAATGCTACTTATGTCATGGTCAAGTACTTTTTTATGAGCTCATTCAAAGCTAAAAAAGCACTGATAGAACAACATACTCATGCTTGTTAATATGGAATCATGCATGTTGTCAACAACATTCGCATACACTATCTTCTTAAAAGTTCTTCATCCTCATTTTCTTGCAACCACATACCTTATCTAGATCATCAAATACACTCCTAAATGGGTGAATGATTTTTGTGCCGCCTATGTATCTTTTAGTGACTCGTCTACAACAGGAAATGAACTATGTTGTTTATCTCCTTGACATAAGCCAAAACGTAGAATCTAGTTTCCTCGTACTCTCATTTAGAACTTGTTCCTATTGCTCCTTCTATGTCACACACAACCATCTCCCTCGTAATCGTTAGTTGACAACATTAGCCCTTTTACTTATGAATGGGTCAATTCTTGTCTCAAAAATCAGAACCAGTTGAAATTTCATAAAGATATCTTTTAAGCACACATAACCTTGAAATAAAAATATTTTTTAAGCATACTACAGTAAAAACACAATCATTTTTTGTCCAAGAAGTGTTTGGGATTCCATTCTCTGTTATACTAGTACATAAAATACACGTACAAGCTAAGGTTCTCCAAAACTTTTCAAAATTTGTTTTATATTCGAATTTGGAGTTCAGTTCATTATGATTTTCTACAATCTCCCTTTCTATAACTGATCTATAACAAAAACCTTGCATAAAATCCAATATAAAATTGAGCTAGAAAACTTGTCCACACTCCACATTCATTTATGCCCTTTTTGCTCATTTTATCTACTAGTTTCATTAATAATCAGAATTCAACAAACATTTAACAAACAAATGACCTATATACTACAACTGCAAAGTGCAAACAGTTGAAGAATATCCCAATTACTAGATTCTACACCCTCTTCTATTACAATTTCTTAGCTGCTTATAAACCTATCTCATTTCGATTATTCAGTTCGGCATCAAAACCCTAATCCCGACACCCCTATGATCCTGATTTTATGATTTTAATGCTCAAACTATCACATTTTTAGAAAAAAACCTATATAACCATGTACACTTTGGGACCAATTTGAACAAACAATAACTAACTGAGGTCTTCTCTCTAATTAATGCACATCAAATTCAATTAAACTACAAAAACAAAAACACATGAAGTGAAGATATAAAAAAAAAAAAACTTACTCGAAACGCGATCGAAGACATCTGCTGCAGACTCACCCTCGGGAAACCGGTAGAAAAACCTACCAAATTTCTCTCTAGTCTCCTTAATCACCTTCATCCTCTCCGTAATCTGAAAATTCCCAAAATCCTGTTCCCTAATCCTACATTCCTCCTTAACCCCAATCACTCTCTTCCTCGGAAACGACCTCCCGATCTCCCGTAACGTCGACCTAGTTCGCTCATAAGGCGACACATAAAAACAGGCCTTCCAGTTACCAACCCTGCCGGAATCGGAAACCACATCCCGGATCTGTTTTCCGGCGAGATTCGCCTGTTGTATTCCGTCCGGTGTGAGTGGGATCTTGTAATCCGGCGTGGTGGCGTAGGCGGAGCCGTCGATGTTGCCGGCGCTCTCTCCGTGGCGAACCAGGATTATTCTTTTGGGGAGGAATTTGTGATTGATCATTTTGTGAGTGAGATGTGGATAATTTTGGGGTGGATTAGGGTATTTATGCAGATGGAAATGGAGATTCGATCGTGTGGATTTGGAAGAGGGAAATTGTCAAAAGGGTGGGCTGGGAACGCGATTGGGGGTAGCTGACATTCATGGAATCTGACAATCTATTGGTGTAAACTATAAAGGAACATTGTTCTTGACTTTGTGATAAAGAATATGCGAAAGGGTGTGTTTATATGAACCGGTTGAAAAGGGATTAATTTAGTTTCATATTTTGTGACACATTAGCGGGCACGGGCGAAATTGTAAGGGGAGGCGGTATGGTACAAGAGCCAGCTCACGGTTTCGAGGGAGCCGCATGGCTCCTTGCGGTTCACTAGACCATGTCACCTGGTTCCCTCTCTTGGCTCGAGCTGTGCGGTTTCAGACGGTTTCCGGAAGTACGGAGAAGCCGGCCCTTGTGGCCGTTTTTTTTTTACCGTTGGGAGCCAATGGCTAGCAACCTTTTTATTTTTTCTTTAACATTTTTAACAAACTACTATATATACCTATTCAATTTTTATAAAACGAACCTCATATACCGTTTTCTTCACCTTTTTCTCTCTACAAAATGAGTCTTTACGATGATGAAGACTTTTTTCCACCTCCCGAGATTGGGACTTCGTCAAGCAGCACCGATGGTTCGTACGAGGACGCAATGAATTACCTTAACCTATGTATTAACGTCATCAAACAAGAAGAACAAGAAGAGGTTTTCGCTCCTAAACGGAGGAGATGTATTTTCCCTGATCGTGAAAACGGTCACCAACGATTGGTGGAACTTTATTACGCCGAAAATCCCCGTTACCATGACGGAAATTTTGTAAAGAGCGATTTCGTATGTCTAAACGGTTGTTTTTGAAGATTGTTGACGACATCACAAACAACGAGCCGTGGTCACACCCCCGTTTGGATGCGGCGAAGAGGGAAAGTTTTACACCTTTACCAAAGTGCACAGTGACTATTCGTCAACTCGCATACGGTGATGTTCCTGACGAGTATGATGAATCTTTTGATTTTTCTAAAAGAACTGCACGTGAATCCCTACACTATTTTTGTGCTGCCATAATTAAGCTTTACAATGATGAATCTTTGCATGCACCTACTAGCCACGATATTACTCTTTTATATAATGCCCATTTAGAAAAACATGGTATTCCGGGTATGATAGGTAGTATCGATTGTACTCATTGGGAGTTGAGAAATGGTCCTAAAAAGTATAGGGCACAATATCATCGTGGCGATCATAAAAAACCAACAATTTCACTCGAGGGAGTTGCTTCCCAATATATGTGGTTTTGGCATGCGTTTTTTGGTGTTGCAGGTTCCAACAACGACATCAACGTGCTTAACCAGTCACCTTTGTTCAATAATGAGTTGCATGGGGTTGCACCTAGAATGCCATTTGTTTGCAACGGTTGAGAGTACAAACGTGGATATTACCTTACGGATGGCATATATCCCCCTTGGTCGGTCTTTCTGAAAACATTTCCACATCCTTTTGAGATTAAATAGAAGAAGATGAAGAAGATACAAGAGGGGCTAGAAAAGACGTCGAAAGAGCGTTTGCTCGGATAAATGAAAAGTGGGCAATAGTTGATCGAAAGGGTCGTCCAATAAAAAAAAAGCTAATGGAGAACATTATGTACGTTGTCATTATTCTACACAACATGACTCTTAAAGACGATGACCTTGATATATCACCGGTCCACATTCGAGATCCGCCAGTTAGCCGGGTTCTCGACCCGAATGTCATTTTCGAATTGCGAGATAGTGAGACTCATTTTAAACTTAGATTCGATATCACTGAGCACATCCAAAACACAATGGAAGAGTTTTTCACCGAAGAGGAGGAGAATGCTTAGTATTTTTTTTTTAATAAATGTTGTAAGTGTCACACCCCAACCGACGGCGGAAGATGTCGGGGCGCGATGATTGTCCAGATGCACACAACACTATTTAATGTTGTGATATTCTTAATCAACCCATTTTATAAAAACATAGGTAATCGATACAATACATGATATAAATAAACAACAACAAATCAAATTAACTTTATTAATTAGGTCACACTAAGTCCACATGCGTTCCTATAGTGTCATCAGCAAGAAGTCATCAACTAACAGCGAGTCCTGCAACATGTATAAAAATAAAGGTTAACTAAAAATAGTTGGTGAGAATTCATAGGTTTAGTGATAACGTTCAAAAACATGCGTACAAGTTAAATAAGATAATAATTGATAAAAATGATTAATGATAAAAATGATAAGTAAACGTAATCCAACCCTTGACAATTAGGCTTTCAATCACAAGGCGCCACACGCGAGGCAGGCCAAGTGGGCTTGTCAGGCCAATAGATCTATTATCGTAACCCCGACATGTTTAATGTTAATAATTACGTTCATCGTTCAATCGTTCATCGTTCCATCGTTCAATCGTTCATCGTTCAACCAAACAATCAAGACAATCATACATGTTTCAAGTAATCATCGAACATAGAATACGCATGTGAAAATAGAATTTGATAACATGGTACATGTTTCTCCCCAAAAACATTTAAGTAAAAAGGGGCTATGAAAACTCACCTGATACGGAGACACAGTCTGATTGAATGACACCACGAATGAGGGGAGATAGACTCGACGAGAATCTTAACGACTAGAAGAGATAGAGGGAGAATAAATAAATAATTAATTACATAGTTAAATAACTTATCTTCACGATACGACTGACTCGACGACTCGTTGGTGATTTGGTGAGGTGATATGTACGATATGGGTCAAATTCTAAACTAAAGGTAAGATTAATGGATCCTAATTAGACTATTTACACAAAAGTCAAACATGGTCAAACGTGGCCATACATGGTAAAACATAAGTCAACATAGTCGAACATAGTTAAACATTATCACGGCATCCTAGTTCTACCATGACTTAACATGAAACTAGTAAATCTACTCATGGACGGACACACATGCTGAGCACCTAGACATAACACAACATACAAAGCGTGATTCTAGTCATAATGCATCGTACCTAGCATGGGTCTAGTCATAACATATCATACATAGCACATAACCCAAGCATGATGTTTAATTCCATGAGTCTTATCTCAAATATCATTCATAGCATAGGTCGAGTCATTTTAAAACATGAAAGTCAAATCATGATGTTCAATACCTATGGATCTAATCCTAGGTAGCATACATGATGAAGATTTCAATAACTCATAGCATAAGATTCATATTCGGATAGTAAATTTCACAAATCTAACCCTAGATGACACATATGATAGGAATCTAACTATTTCCAAGCATAAAGACATCATCTTGATAGCTAAATCCCTAGATCTATAACATATCATCATGCGAGAACATAGATCTAGCCTAATTCATCATGTAGGTCCGAAAATAAACCAAACACACGATATATGATCGTAAATGAGTGCGGAATCCTCAAGAACGATTGATTCAAAGAAAATAGTAGAAGAAAAGGCTAAATCTCGTGAAAAGATAAAACCTTGAATGAAAAACCGTCTACTAGAAGCTGATCGTGAACACACTTGATATGAAGAAATCGTAAATGTATTTAGAAAGCTTGGTTACAATCATAAACTAGTGGGTTTATATAGTACCCACTATAGAAATCGTAAACCACTAAGAAGCCCACATGGCCCAATAGTAAACTAGAAAAAGCCCAATATCTAATAAGCCCAAAACAAATAAACTAGCCCACTAACTAATGTTCATGCCTTAACTAAATATAGCCCTACAATCTTCCCCTAGGCATGAACCATTAGACCACTTCACGGCAGCAGCAAATCAAATCGGAATGAGGTTTGAACGTTGTTGAACCACCATCCCTTCTCTACAATCTTCTTAGATGCTCCATCGAAGATGCCAACCCTTACAGCATTTACCATATCAGTCTCGTCTGCAAGAATGGGTTGGGTGGCCAGAAGCTTTATATCTCTTTCCCCAAATCGAAGAAGATCCACCGGGTCATAAAATCGGAATTGACGCATCGGCTTACAGAGAACCACCACCTCATGTGTTGTTGGATCGTAGTACCAGCAATCGAAGTTTCTTACCAGTGTTCCATCCTCGATCTCATCCAACATATTGATAACCCTTGTGCGTTTAGTTGGTGGCCTCCGTACTTCTCCAATCGACTCCCCTGTCACAGGGTCAGTACCGGTCTCTCTCCACCTGACTGTTGGGTTTTACAGTGGGATCCGGGTTACCGATTTTAATTTTATTAAAACCGATTTATTAATTAAATTAATTCTCAATTAATTTGGCAGCGGAAACGATTAAAACGCGGATGCAACCGTAACAGGATCAATCACCGAAACACGACAAACACAGAAAAATATATTTATTTAAAATAAATAAATAATTATATATCTAATAAGTTAGATATACCTTGGCGGGATCCGAGCAACCGCTCGAGACACCCGGATTCAACGGGCTCGCGTTAGGACGAACAGTGACGTCCGACTCGAACCTTCGAGACAGATCATCAACGGCGGCATCGGCAGCGGCGACCATAGGCGGCGGCGGCGGCAGTGGCGGCGGTGGTGGTAGGGATACCACCGGTGGTGGTGACAAAACCTTCTCCGTCGGGATGGCCACCGGGACCGATCCCACGACGAACGACTCGCCGGAGATCGGAGGAGGGGCGGCGGCGGCGGACGGGTATAGCGGCGCCGGCCACGACGACGCGACCGGGCGCGGCGGTCTCGGCTGCGCCGGCAGCGCGAGAACCACCGGCCGGTGGTCGCGCGGCGGCGCGTGAGCAGCAGCAGCGGCGGCGGCGGCTTGAGCCGCGGCGGCGGCTCGGGCTGCGGCTTCGGCTTCGGCTCGGGCTGCGGCTTCGGCTCGGGCTGCGACGACTTCGCTTTCGAGTCGGGCACAGATACTGGCAAGACGGGGATCCATTGGAAATCACGAACGGATCACGGTGGTGGAGGCTGGGCGGCGACGGCGGTCGGCGGCGGTGGAGCCGGCTTCGGCGGCCTCGGCGCAAGGAGAGACAGAGGGAGGAGATTAGGGTTTCGAATGACTTTTTTTTTTTTTTAATCTTTTGTAAAAGCACGATATGATCTTATTTAGTGGTTCCTTATTATTTTTATTTATCTTTAAATTGTTTATGTGTGTATATATATATATATATATATATATATATTATATATATTATATTTTGTTTTTTATTATTTTTTTTAAAACTTTTTTTAATTATCCTTAATATATTATTTGTATGTTTTTTAGTATTGTTAGTTTTTTATTAGTACTATTAGTATCTTATCCGTCCACATGTTTTTAGTAGTACTAGTATTCAAACTTATTTATCTATTTATTTATGCAAGAAAATTTCTAATTAGGCTTTGTAGTTTATTAGTTGGCATAGTGATGTCTTTTAAGGTTCTAATTGGCGTGATTTTTAATAGTTTGACTTTTTTTACACAGGTCAAACCAAAAGATATCATTGCAACTTTTGTAGGAGAATTGGGTTCAAATACGAAAGATGCGTGTTTAGGTGAAACAGTATGGTCTTACTGTTTCCATTTCTTTTGTGCTAAGCTTGAGCTTTTACTATAATATGTTGTATGCTTTTAATCATCTAGTTTTTATTTTTTTTATTCTTATTTTTAGTATTAATGTTTTTTTTATCTAATCACCTATCATGATTTTAAATTAATATTATTATTATTATTATTATTATTATTATTATTATTATTGTTTATTATTATTATTATTATTTTCTATTTTTATGGTTTAGCTTTATTCTATTATTTGTATTTAGTGTTTCCTTATTATTTTTATTTATCTTTTAATTCTTTATGTGTGTATGTATATATATTATATTTTATTTTTTCTTATTTTTCTAAAAAAAAATATTGTTTTAATTATGCTTAATATTATTTGTTTATTTTCTTCTGTATATGATTTTTACTATTGTTAGTTTTTTATTTGTACTATTAGTATTTTATCCGTCCACATGTTTTTACTAGTACTAGTATTCAAACTTATTTATCTATTTATTTATGCAAGAAATCTTCTAATTAGGCTTTATAGTTTATTAGTTGGCATAGTGATTTCCTTTAAGGTTCTAATTGGCAAAACTTGTAATAGTTTGACTTTGTTTACATAGGTCAAACCAAAAGATTTCATTGCAATTTTTGCAGGAGAATTAGGTTCAAATACGAAAGAAGCATGTTTAGGTGAAGCAGTATAATGCGTGTTTAGGTGAAGCAGTAAGGTCTTATGGTTTCCATTTTCAAATACGAAAGATGCGTGCTTAGGTCAATGGTATGATGCGTGTTTAGGTGAAGCAGTATGGTCTTACTGATTCCAGTTCTATTGTCCTCTGCTTGAGTTTTTACTATAATATGTTGTGTGCTTTTAATTATCTAGTTTTTAATTTTATTTTTATTTTTAGTATCGATATTATTTTTTTCTTTAATCATCTATCCTAATCTTAAATTAATATATCATCATCATCATCATCATTATTATTATTATTATTATTATTATTATTATTATTATTATTATTATTTTCTATTTTATGTTTTAGTTTTATGTTATTATTTGTAATTAGTATTTCTTTATTATTTTTATTTATCTTTTAATTCTTTATGTGTCTATATATATATTATACTTTATTTTTTATTATTTTTTTAATTTTCTTATTTTTTTAAATCATGCTTAATATTATTATTTATTTATTTTATTTTTCTCTGTATATGTTTTTTTAGTATTGTTAATTTTTCATTAGTACTATTATTATTTTATTCGTCCACATGTTTTTACTAGGTCTAGTATTCAAACTAATTTGTCTATTTATTTATGCAAGAAAATTTCTGATTAACCTTTATAGTTTATTAGTTGTCATAGTGATTTCCTTTAACGTTTTAATTGGTGTGATTCGTAATAGTTTGACATTTTTTATACAGGTCAAACCAAAAGATTTCATTGCAATTTTTGCAGGAGTATTGGGTTCAAATACGAAAGATGCGTGTTTAGGTGAAGCGGTATGATGCGTGTTTAGGTGAAGCAATATGGTCTTACTGTTTCTAGTTCTATTCTTATATTGTGCTATGTTTCAGTTTTTACTATAATATGTTGTATGCTTTTAATTCTCTAGTTTTTATTTTTTTATTTTTCTTTTTAGTATTGATATTATTAT
>JBCNJP010005537.1:0-17841 GCA_039602395.1 Deinandra increscens subsp. villosa
ACAGATCGCTACACACCCGGAGTAAATCAACGCAGGAATCCGGAAACGAGAAAACCCTACAAATACAAAATTTACTAATAAGCAATCACTCTCATCCTTTGACCTTTCATATACCCAAAAGATACAAAGTCATCTTTTGCGGCCTGCTGAAGCATCTTTCTCAAATTTTCAGCCCTTATGCTTTTGTCTTCATCGATGAGGGGGAGCTCAGCCAACCTCCTCAGATCCCATCTGGGTAAGGTCTTGAAACTCTCACATTTGCGTATATAGGAGATGCTACCCCCTGTTCTTTTAATCATAAAGACATGAACATCAGTATTGAACTTCCAGCTGATGATATGCCTATCAGAATCTTTCTTCCTTGGATGTGAGAAATTTTGAAAAAGAGGGGTCTGATCTTCAATTTCCGGCTTAGTGAACCATTCATCTCTTTTTAGATCAATGACTTCCTCGCTTACAGAGCTTATCTTAGCTTGATATGTAAGAGAATTTTCTTTCAAAGAGTAGCATTCAGGCTCTGAAAGAACATCAACTTCACCCTCTTCATCGCTTTCGTTAATAAGATGGAGAAATTGAGCCTGGACTATCTCAGGTTGTTTCTCTATTTCAAAACTGTAAAGATTTACATCGCTTACGTTGATTGCATCCAAGTCTACAGCATTAGGGGCTCCACTACCATCAGCCACATTCACTCCTGATCCACTTCCACCGGCTCCACCAGAACCACTACCTCCTACTCCACCAGCTTCACCAGAACCACTACCTCCCGCTTCTCCAGATGTAGACTTTGTGAAGTCAGTCATTGAATCAATTTCGGCTTCAGTCATTTGGTTTGGCAAATTCAAGTGCCTCTTAATTTCATTCATCTCAACTAGCAGGGTCTTGATTAGTGAAGATTGTTTGGCGATAATCTCATTCATGTTCTTGATCAGTATATCTTTCTCCTTCTCTCTAATTTCAGAATTAACCAGTTTGGTCTTTATCATACCTAATTCGTTTGCCAAGGAGGTATTTACACCTCTGATGACATCTTCATCCAGTTCAGCCCTAGGATCAACCCTTCTCTTCTTGACAGCCTGCACTTCTTCTTCTGTTGGGGCACTCTGTTTTTCTTTTGATTTCTTTCTTTGTTGAGCCAGGTTTTCAAGTTCATCTTCTATTTCATCAGCAGGTTCTTTTCCTGAGCTTCTAACATACTGCTTCCTCTTTCCTTTTACATTTTCACTTTCCTTTCCATCAGTTCTTCTCTTTTTCTCATCTTCAATCAGTTTTTAATGTAATCATACCTTTTCTCAGGATACATATGTTTCAGCAGGTATGTGGTGTACCCTAAGAAATCAGCTCTCTTTGCCGCACAGTCGGACAGGATTCTAGGATGCATAGGATTAACAACAAGAGCCACACTCTGCTTTGGCAATTCTGGCTCAAGGTGTTCTATAATCATTTCCAGGAACCTCGGATACAACAGCCATCTAGACTTCTTTAGAGCTTGAATATTTGCTACCATAGCATCAAAAATCCTTTGAGGAATGTTTGCCTTCTTGCCTCTACAAACCAACAACATAGTTTCAGCCCAAATCAGGTTTAAACCGTCTGATCCACCTTTTCTGTCATCAAGGCAAGAAATGAAGACATGGGCGATGTATCTCCATTATTTCGACAACAAGGACTTCTTAATCTCCTTTTTATTTTTCCACAACTCTCCTCCTTCATATCCCATGTCACGTTCAAAACCTCTCAGCACGTCCAGTTCTTTCATCTTAGTAACATCACCGACATCTTCTTCCAGTTTAAGCGCTTCAGCTATTGTCTTCATTGAAATCACTATATCTTTTTGCATAACTTTGGCCCGGATGCATTCAGGTTTAGCTCTAACGTCATACTCGGCCGTTAGCCAGAATTCTCGGATGTGTCTTTCATCAATAATTGGCATATGAGAAATCGCATGGAAAATGCACGACTTCTTTAGCCATGCTATGCAGTCTCTAAATCCAACGACCTTCTCAGTTTGATCATCAAGAAATGCGGTTACGTTACTTCGCGGCTCGTGCTTTAATGACGACATTTTTCTGTATATGCAACCGAGAATTTGTGAGTTAAACCAAACTTCATTTAAATTAAATCAAAAAATTAAAAAATAAAGTAAATTAATTAAATTAACTTAAATAAAAAAAATGGTAATTTCGCTGCGAAACAATAGTTTCGCTAAGAAACCATAGTGTCGCATACGGCGAAACAAGTAAATTCGCGACATTGGTCGCAGCGATACTGACGAGGTCAGTTTCGCCGAGACACTGCAGTTTCGCTGCGAGACTGTAGTTTCGCTGAAGGCGAAACAACAGTTTCGCTAAAAATCACGGCGACACTGTCAGCGACATTTGGGCATTATCGCTGAACAGTTTCGCTCGAGATTTTGAACTTTCGTTCAGTTTCGCTAAACGAACCAGAGTTTCGCTGGTCGCGACTTTTGAAATTCAAATCATCGAAATCTATTTGAAGCTGCATTTTTTGCAATCCAAACCCACAGAAAGTAAATACACATCAAAACGAGTACATTGCGGGTTCAAAAACAGTTTTATCAACAGAAAAATTGCCGATAATTTTTAGTGAGCGCCGATTGAACATAAACCCAAAAAAAATTCGCGTTTTCAGATGTTACGGATGCGGTAAACAGGTGATATGACCAAGAACTACACACACCTTTAACCGGTATCGGTTGAAATGAACAAAACGATGAAACAGTTTGGCGAAAAAGGAGTTTCGCGAGACGAGGTTAGGTGCAGGTAATAAGCGATTAGGGTTTCGGATAAATGACCGAGATTCTCGATGAAGGGGAATATATACCAGGGCAGTTTCGCTCGTAGTTTCGCTAGGGCGAAACAGTAGTTTCGCCTGGGCGAAAGAGCAGATTCGCTCGCCCAGTCAACAATCAAAGTTAATTTCGCCGATAACAAAAGTATAAGTTCGCTGTAAGCGCATACGGCGAAACTAAGCAGGCGAAACAATAGTTTCGCTAGAAACCCTAAAATTTCAATTTGACCCATTTCAGATTTTGAACTTTTGAAATGCCGAAGAACTCACACAAATCAACATACTATTCACAAAGTATCGATCTTATCAAAAATAACGCAGAAAGAAAATCTTTTTGAGCTTTTCAAATAAAGTAAAACGACTGTACAGGCAAACTCTATTTTAATTTGAGAAAGATCCTAACGTGAGATCATATCAACCAGTACGCATCATACACATTTCAATTTCAAACTTAATCAGCATGCAAGTCAAGTAGATCCCGAGTGCATCACATTGAAATTAAGCATGCACTAATAGTATTTAACATTTTTGGATATGCTTAAGGTGTATTAATCATGCACTGATCACTCAGCCTCACTCTATCAAAGAAGTTAACAAATCATCATATTCATCTTGATTTTTCTTTTATCCTTTTAAGATGAGATATACGTTCATGATGTTTCATGTTGGAAACAAGGGTGTCCTGACCCGACGAATTAACGAACCCGACCGATATTGACCCGTAAGAGTTACACCTGGGTCAACGGACTATTAAATCTAATTAATTGTTAATTAGATATAAACGAACTAAATGGTGAATTAAATAAATATTAATTATTTATTTAAAAATGACAATACAGTCGGTTCAAAAATACTCGTTAAACAAAAGACGAACCGATCAGTTGTTACCGGATTAACAGACTGATCGGTTGGTGGATTAAAGAGGAATCGCGACCGGGCCCAGTCCGTCAGGAGCCCCGGTCCGCGATTTTAATTAAAAAGGAGGGAGAGGGGATAGATTGCTACAGAAGTCACAAAACCCTAATCCCCTCCCTCCTCTCTCTCTCTCGGCGCCGAACTGAGCCGCCGGCTCCTCCACCGCCGTCGCCCCTACCGTGCGCCACCACCACCACCATCGTCATCACCGATGGACCCTCGTCTTGCCGGTATCTGTGCCCGTCTCGAGAGCGAAGCCGTCGCAGCCCGAGCCAAAGCCGCAGCCCGAGCCGAAGCCGAAGCCGCAGCCCGAGCCGCCGCCGCGGCTCAAGCCGCCGCCGCGGCTCAAGCCGCTGCCGCCGCTGCCTCTCACGCGCCTCCGCGCGACGACCCACCGGTGGTCCTCGCGCTGCCGGCGCAGCCGAGGCCACCGCGTCCGGTCACGTCGTCGTGGCCGGCGCCGCTCTACCCGTCCACCACCGCCGCCGTACCTCCTCCGATCTCCGGCGAATCGTTTGTCGTGGGATCGGTTCCGGTGGCCATCCCGACGGAGAAGGTTTTGTCATCACCACCGATGGTATCCCTACCACCGCCGCCGCCACTGCCGCCGCCGCCACCTATGGCCGCCGCCGCTGCCGTCGTCGATGATCTGTCTCGAAGGTTCGAGACTGACGTCACTGTTCGTCCTAGCGCGAGCCCGTTGAATCCGGGTGTCTCGAGCGGTTGCTCGGATCCCGCCAAGGTATATCTAATCTATTAGATATTTTATTTATTTATGTATTTATTTATTTATTTAAATAAATATATTTTCTGTGTTTGTCGTGTCGGTGATTGATCCTGTTACAGTTGCGTCCGCGTGTTAATTCGTTTCCGCTGCTAAATTAATTTAGAATTAATTTTATCTTTAAATCGGTTTTAGAAAATTAAAATCGGTAACCCGGATCCCACTGTAAAACCCCACAGTGGTATCAGAGCCATTATGACCGCGCGCAAACCAGATTCGGTCTTTTCGTGACCGATAGTTCGCAATTTCGACTTAAATCCAAATTGCGAATTAGAATTAATTTAATTTATTATTTTAATTCCATATATTATATTGTGTGTTACGGCCGACCCCTCTAATTTTGTGATCATGTATGAATGTCATGGCGTGTTTTGTTTTTCTCTGTTTGGCCCAAGTTGTTGGCCCAATTGGTTGTTTTTGATTTTGGTTTATTGGACCCGGTTTTTGGGTTTCAAAGTTGTACAAATTTAGAGCTAGGTTACTAGAAGTAGTTTTAGTAATTGTAAATTTGTATGTAACCAAAAGTCGAAGACTGGACACACGCAAGAGGGATGTCAAAGCAAGTGGGAGCTGAACAGGATTCCAGATCGCACAGAGTTGCCATCTCGATCGTTCACCATTTTATAATTTAATTTATTTTAAATTATCCCGTATGATCTCGCTTGTATGGCTCGAGCGAGATCAAGACCTTGTGCCGTTAAACACACAATATGCCATTCGCGACAACTTAGTAATTTAATTAGGTTAAATTAATTTACTGGTCCCGAGTGGAGATAGGGTTTTATCGTTCGTGTCTGACGATGATTAAATATTAAAAGTAATTAATATCCCTATTTGGTAATTCTTTAAAACTGGTAGTTCGTGCCATCCTATCTCAAGTTGAACTTGGAATGTATTTACCGGAGCATCAGTGTTGGAGTATTTCAACACCGCACTTGGTGCCGAGGGTACCTTCTAAGGTGAATGACATTGGAGTATTTCAACACCGTGTCATCACATCGACCATTTAGGACTACTATCGCTTTAAACGTATATGTTCGTGGTGTTGGAGTATTTCAACACCGCGCCACGGATGTGTACTGCTAAAGTGGGCACGGATGAGGCTAAACGTATCGCAAAATACAATTGTATGTATATAGCGGCCTCATACCGAGAGTTGTGACTTGAGTCTCACAATTGACAATCGTTGTCAGTTTGTTTACACGGTTTTGCTCCTGAGGCTCATTTGGCGGTCTCAAGTGATCTCGTCTAAACGAATTCTCATTTTCTTAAAATAAACCTTACCAACTTATTTTAAAGAAAAATAAACATCGAAAATA
This sequence comes from Deinandra increscens subsp. villosa, assembly GCA_039602395.1. Taxonomy (NCBI): domain Eukaryota; kingdom Viridiplantae; phylum Streptophyta; class Magnoliopsida; order Asterales; family Asteraceae; genus Deinandra; species Deinandra increscens. Next base: position 5,830 of record JBCNJP010005537.1, read on the forward strand.
CTGATTAAATTTACTTTGCTTATTTTCAGAAGGCTAAAGAAAACTCACCACCATTAAGTTCAATGGTACAACTCGACCCCTTCACTGAGTCTGGCTTTCTCGCATGGCAGACAACCCTGAGGAACCTTTTAAGGCTCTTCGGGAAACTCTATGTCATTGACCGACCGATCGCGAGTATTCCATCTTACTTGCTAAATGAGAACTCGCGGTCTGAGCTCCAAAAGCACACTGACGATGATAAGGACGTCACTGACCTGATGTTGTCTAGCATGACTCAGGATTATCGGTACAATTTCATGGGGATGTCTGCTTATGACATCATTCGTAAACTCAAGGATTTATTTGAATTGAGTCAGAGGACTGAGCGAGCTGATGCACTTTCACAATTTGTGAACTGCTCTATGGCTAACAACTCCTCTCCATACGATCATGTCATGCTGATGAAAGCGTATCGTGACAGACTGATCGACCTTGGCTACTCCATCTCTGACGGGATGGCTCTTGATGTAGTACTCAGATCTTTGCCAAAACATTATCGTATTCTTGCGATTAATTGTTCGGCTCAGTCGATCGAGGAGGTTATTCCGTTGATACCCAACGTGAAGATCAGGACCACGCCGGACGTGCTCAAAGTTACGAATACAAAGATCTCCAAAGCCAAGAAGGTTAAAGAGGGCAAAGGCAAGAAACCACAGGTTCAGCCTCCTGAGGAGCGCCTGTGCTATGAGTGCAACAAAATGGGACACTGGCGTCGCAACTGTCCTGTTTATCTTGCAAAGCTGAAGATGACCAAGAACTCTAATAAGGGTTGCTCATCAGGTATTTCAATAAATGTTATTGAACTTTTCACTGTTTCCTCCAATTCATGGGTATTTGATACTGGATGTGGTTACCACATTGTTAATGTTTTGCAGGAACCTGAGAAGTGGAAGAAGACAGAACGAGGCCGCATGGACCTCATCGTTGGTGACGGGAAGAAGGTCCCAGTACTTGCTACTGGAACATTTTCTTTTTCATGTTCTTCGGGCATTGTAGTTAATTTGATTAACTGTTTATATGCACCTGGTTTATCCAGGAACATTATTTCTGTCTCTTCATTGTTTGAACAAGGATTTCGGTATAAATTCAATGGAAATGTGATTTCTGCTTACCTTAATGATATCTTTTATTTCGAGGCTAAACCTCAACATGGAATATATGAGATAGATGTTCAAACAAACGACCAGCTCTATCATGTTTCTAAAAGAAACAAAGCTGATAGTAACGAATCCTCGTTATGGCACCATAGACTTGGTCACATAAGCAAGGCCCGCATCAAGAAGTTGCAAACTGCTGGCATTCTCGAATCCCAAGATGCAGATTCCTTTGATGAATGCGAGTCATGCTTATCTGGTAAATTAACCAAGTCACCCTTCACCCACACAGGTGAACGGGCCCAAGGATTGTTAGGCGTTATTCACACTGATGTGTGTGGACCCTTTCGAACCGAGACGAGAAATCGTGAACGGTACTTCGTGACTTTCATCGATGACTACAACAGATATGCCTATGTCTATCTGATGAAACACAAACATGAAACTTTTGAAAAGTTCAAAGAGTTTCAAAACGAAGTACAAAATCAGCTAACTCGAACTATTAAAATACTTCGATCAGATAGAGGCGGTGAATACCTAAGCGCTGAATTCCTAAATCATCTGAAGGAATGTGGAATCGTTTCACAACCTACTCCACCTGGCACACCCCAGTTAAATGGCGTTAGTGAGAGGAGGAATCGAACTCTGCTTAACATGGTTCGATCGATGATGTGCAGGACAACCTTGCCGCATTCCTTTTGGGGATATGCCATCTTAACCGCCGCTCGCCTAATAAATCTGGCACCGACCAAGAAAGTAGGGAAGACCCCATATGAGATATGGCATGGTTCTCTTCCCAAACTTTCATACCTCAGGGTATGGGGATGTGATGCTTATGTCAGCAGTGATTCTGATAATAAGCTCGATCCTCGAGGCGAAAAGGTAACTTTCGTTGGATACTATGGTAATACCGGTTATTACTTCTACCATCCCGATGCAAACACTGTTTCCATCAAGCGGAAAGGTAAATTCCTTGAGAAAGAATTTCTCACTCGAGGAACAAATAGTGATCCAGTGGATCTTGAAGAAATTCAAGATTCACCTAACCCTGAAGCGGTCGCTGTGTCTGACCGACAAGTTGTTGTCGCACCATCAGACCCAAACACAAGCACAAGCATTCGTAGGAGCGGAAGAACACGATATGAGCCTGATAGATACCTTGGATATCATGAGGCCTTCGATGTTCTATTAATAGCCGATTCTAACGATGAACCTATTAATTACAAAGCTGCTATATCAGATCCGGAATCTGATAAATGGCTTGAAGCCATGAACGCTGAGATGCAATCTATGCGTGACAATCACGTCTGGGACTTGATTGAGCTACCCCCCGGTACACGGGCAGTAGGGAGCAAGTGGATCTTTAAAAGAAAAACTGACATGCATGGAAATGTGCAAACCTACAAGGCACGGCTTGTAGCGAAAGGTTTCACTCAAACTCAAGGGATTGATTATGATGAGACCTTTTTGCCCGTTGTCATGATCAAATCGATCAGGATTCTCCTTGCCATAGCCGCATACCATGACTATGAGATATGGCAAATGGACGTGAAAACCGCCTTCCTGAACGGACAACTCGAAGAAGATGTCTATATGGTTCAACCTGATGGTTTTGTCGATCCAGAGAATCCAAACAAGGTTTGCAAGCTTAGCAAGTCCATTTATGGACTCAAGCAAGCATCTCGAAGCTGGAATCTTCGTTTTGATCAGAAAGTCAAAGAGTTTGGCTTTGAACAAAACAAAGATGAGCCTTGTGTCTACAGAAAGGCAAGTGGGAGCGCTGTATCGTTCCTCGTACTGTACGTGGACGATATACTGATCATAGGAAACAACATACCCATGCTTAACGAAGTTAAGAAATGGCTTTCATCTTGTTTCGCTATGAAAGACCTTGGAGAAGCCGCTTATATTCTGGGAATCAAGATTCACAGAGATCGATCTAAGCGCCTTTTGGGACTCAGTCAAAGCACATACATAGATAAGATCATAGCTCGGTTCAATATGAGCAACTCCAAGAAAGGAGCAGTTCCCATGACTAAGGGAACAATATTGGACAAATCTCAAGCACCTAAAACGGAGCGCGAGATAAGCCAAATGGCATCGATCCCATTTGCCTCTGCTATTGGATCTATCATGTACGCCATGCTCTGCACACGACCGGATGTCTCGTATGCATTGAGCGTGACAAGTCGGTACCAACAGACGCCAGGGCTAGCTCACTGGACGGCTGTAAAAAAAACATACTGAAATACTTGAGAAACACTACTGACATGTTTCTCGTATTCGGGGGTGTTGATGAAGAGCTCACTGTAAGATGTTACACTGACGCCAGTTTTCAGACTGACCGAGATGACTCTCGCTCACAGTCAGGATTCGTATTCACTCTTAACGGAGGGGTTGTTTCTTGGAGAAGCTCAAAACAGCCAGTAGTAGCTGATTCTACTACTGAATCCGAATACATAGCCGCCTCAGAAGCTGCTAAAGAAGCCGTGTGGATGAAGAAGTTCATATCCGATCTCGATGCTATGCCAAGTATTAGGCACCCCATCGAGATGCTGTGCGATAACACAGGCGCTATAGCTCAAGCCAAAGAGCAACGGTCCCATAAGATGGCCAAGCACGTACTGAGGAAATTCCACTACATAAGAGAAGTAGTCAACAGAAATGAAATCAAGATAAGCAAAGTACACACAGATCAAAACTTAGCTGATCCCTTCACTAAGCCTATGACTCAGGAGACTCATATACGCCACAGAGAAGCGATAGGGCTTAGATTAGCTAAAGACATGTTTTGATTCAGTATTTGGATGTATGAACACCAACAGTTATCTGTATTATTCTTATTCCATCTGTTTTATGCAATAATGAATTACATAACTGTGTTCAATATTTGTACGTTTAATCCATGGACAATAAGTTCTTGTCCTAAATGTCCGTAGTCGATTAGTAAGTGGGAGCTATACTAAAGTAAGACTATTGTGACTAGTTGAACTTTAAAGTTGTTTAACGTTCAAACTCACAGACCTCATTGGTGAATGACGTTGGACGTAACTCGCATCATGCAGCGCAAACATGGAAACTTGCCTGCTTGATTAAATGCATGCTCTAATGTATCCTTAGACCTGAGACGCATATTCGAACTCCTCTCTACTAAAGAACATTCTTTGATTGTAGCCTAACGTTGTCGCGTAACTGCCAGCCATAACGGCTACTTTTGGGAATGGCTCTGAGGTTTAGTGGGAGCTGTATGCCTCAACAAGGGATTCTGTACTCTTGCTTCGGCAACGGTTAGACATAATGGCGCCCTCGTTGGTTCCAAGTGATAAGTGTGAGGCCTCACCCAAACTTACTGTGTGTTTGATTGGATCACTTCGAATTAAATCGAGAACGAGAATCGATGAATAAAATATGAGAGTCCATGTCTCATAATTCATCAATGTCTTATACAGAAAGGAACATATGACAATGAATGCACAAGTCATGAGTCTGCTTGATTGTCAATCAGATATACTTTGGCTGACGACTTAAAGTGTCAATATTAGTTGGTGTAGTCATGCATAGCTAGAGTGCCTCTGACTGCGCTCGTTAAACTGTCGCGTTCAGTCCAAGTGGGAGACTGTTGGAAACAAGGGTGTCCTGACCCGACGAATTAACGAACCCGACCGATATTGACCCGTAAGAGTTACACCTGGGTCAACGGACTATTAAATCTAATTAATTGTTAATTAGATATAAACGAACTAAATGGTGAATTAAATAAATATTAATTATTTATTTAAAAATGACAATACAGTCGGTTCAAAAATACTCGCTAAACAAAAGACGAACCGATCAGTTGTTACCGGATTAACAGACTGATCGGTTGGTGGATTAAAGAGGAATCGCGACCGGGCCCAGTCCGTCAGGAGCCCCGGTCCGCGATTTTAATTAAAAAGGAGGGAGAGGGGATAGATTGCTACAGAAGTCACAAAACCCTAATCCCCTCCCTTCTCTCTCTCTCTCTCGGCGCCGAACTGAGCCGCCGGCTCCTCCACCGCCGTCGCCCCTACCGTGCGCCACCACCACCACCATCGTCATCACCGATGGACCCTCGTCTTGCCAGTATCTGTGCCCGTCTCGAGAGCGAAGCCGTCGCAGCCCGAGCCGAAGCCGCAGCCCGAGCCGAAGCCGAAGCCGCAGCCCGAGCCGCCGCCGCGGCTCAAGCCGCCGCCGCCGCCGCTGCCTCTCACGCGCCGCCGCGCGACGACCGACCGGTGGTCCTCGCGCTGCCGGCGCAGCCGAGGCCACCGCGTCCGGTCACGTCGTCGTGGCCGGCGCCGCTCTACCCGTCCACCGCCGCCGCCGTACCTCCTCCGATCTCCGGCGAATCGTTTGTCGTGGGATCGGTTCCGGTGGCCATCCCGACGGAGAAGGTTTTGTCATCACCACCGATGGTATCCCTACCACCGCCGCCGCCACTGCCGCCGCCGCCACCTATGGCCGCCGCCGCTGCCGTCGTCGATGATCTGTCTCGAAGGTTCGAGACTGACGTCACTGTTCGTCCTAGCGCGAGCCCGTTGAATCCGGGTGTCTCGAGCGGTTGCTCGGATCCCGCCAAGGTATATCTAATCTATTAGATATTTTATTTATTTATGTATTTATTTATTTATTTAAATAAATATATTTTCTGTGTTTGTCGTGTCGGTGATTGATCCTGTTACAGTTGCGTCCGCGTGTTAATTCGTTTCCGCTGCTAAATTAATTTAGAATTAATTTTATCTTTAAATCGGTTTTAGAAAATTAAAATCGGTAACCCGGATCCCACTGTAAAACCCCAACAGTTTCATGCAAAAATAAAGCAGAACCCTAAGTGAACAGCAATCAGGTCGGCCGCAAAGCACGCAGAGAAAGCCCGATGCACTTAGGAAAATAAAAAATGGAAAATAAAGCAGAAGACGTATATATCAACAACAATCAGGTCGACCTTATCGGCACGCAGAGAAAGTCCGATGATATATATTAAACACCAAGAAAATAAAGCAGAAACTCAATCAGCAGGTGATCAGGTCGGCCGCCTAGGCACGCAAAGAAGACCCACTGAGTCGAGTGTAAAAATGGCATAAAGCCTTATTTGCAAAGCATGCGTACATCAGAACATCTCTTAATTGCATAATCAATGCAACACTTATCAAGAAATAAAAACTAGAGTAAATCAGGCAAGCTTTATGTTTATATCCTACTCATAGATATCATATTAGGCATACACACCCAAAGATCATACAAGCACAATACAGCTTTTAATTTTACTTTATCCACGGCAGATAACGCAGGTTGATATACAATCATTTCTCACAAGGTCGGATCAATTTCTCATTTTTGTTTTTGAAATTATTTATATACCAAATTTTCTGATGACTTCAATTTTCCCCCAAAATCCACAAATACTCTATTTTTGGATTTTCAAAAAAAGAAATGAAGAACAAAATAAAAGTGATTCGATCGATACTTGACACAAAAATGACAGACGCTTGAACGGAGACACACTGTCGAAGAAAAGGTTTTGACAAGAAAACCGCTTCGAATGCATGAGTGAAAGGAGATTATTTGAGAAAGATTTCACGAAGTTTATGCAATTTTAGTGTGATTTACCCCCAATTCCCACACAAGATAACAGTAAGGACATCAAAAAGCAGTTATGAGAAAATTGCAAGGTAAATGGAACTTAAGTACTCCCCTGATTATATTCAAGTAATAATTGTCCAGAAATTATTTGAAGGGGACGGCGTGATCATTGATTTCTTGATTTCAACAGATTCAGCTGCAACAATCACCTGATTCAAGATAAAAGAAATTAGCATTCAGGTTTAAATAAAACGAACTTAAGATGAAATAAAGTTAAAAGAATATTTACGAAAATCTTATTGTTATCCCCCCCCCCCCCTTTTTTTTAATATATATATTTAACAAAATTTTAAAATGAAATCATGCCCAGCATTTTGATAAGCTCATAAAAGCGGGGTTTATCAAAAGTTTTTGTGAAAATATCAGCTTTCTGGGCCTTGGTTTCAATGGGGATAACATCAATGAACCCTTTTTCCTGAGCATCTCGGATTGCATGAATCCGTGTTTCGATATGTTTTGTTCTGGAATGGTGAATCGGATTCTTGGAGATTCCAACAGTAGCTTCGTTGTCATAGAACAACGGTGTATGAAGAAAGTTGATTCCATAGTCCATCATCTGGTGTTGAATCCACAGCACTTGACAGCAGCAACTGGAGGCGGCAATGTATTCAGCTTCGCCTGTAGATAAGGAGACAGTTGTTTGCTTCTTGCTCTGCCACGAAACCAAGCATTCCCCCAGAAACTGGCATCCCCCAGAAACAGACTTTCTATCCAGTTTGCATCCTCCGTGATCACTGTCTGAATATGAATTAAGCTCAAAACTTCCACCCTTAGGATACCATAAGCCCAATCTTGATGAGCCCTTCAAATAACGGAATATTCGCTTGACCGCCTTTTCGTGAGATTCCCTTGGATCAGCTTGATAGCGAGCACAGTAGCACACAACAAAAGTGATATCCGGACGACTGGCTGTGAGATACATGAGAGACCCAATCATTGATCGATAAAGTTTATGGTCAACCCGCTTTCCTTCACTGTCGGGAGTCAAACATGTCTGAGATGTGAAGGGAGTAAGTTCAGCTGAGGCGTCGTTCATCTTGAATTTCTTCAGAATCTCCAGAATGTACTTTTCTTGATGAATAAGAATCCCGTCAGGCTTTTGTTCCACCTGCAACCCAAGGAAGAAACACATCTTCCCCATCATACTCATTTCGAATTTTTCTTTCATCACTTCTTCAAACTCGCGACAAAGCTTCTCATTTGTTGAACCAAAAATTATGTCGTCTACATATACTTGAACGATCAGCACTTCACCGTTGACCTCTCTTGTAAACAACGTCATGTCGATAGATCCACGTGTAAAGCCTTTTCCCAAAAGATATTCAGTCAAAGTCTCGTACCAAATTCTGGGAGCCTGATGTAGACCATAGAGAGATTTATCGAGCTTGTACACTTTGTCAGGAAATTCATGATCTTCAAAGCCAGGAGGTTGATTCCCCATATAAGAAAGCGCACTTAACGTCCATCTGGTACACCTTGAAATCCTTGTGTGCAGCATGAGCCAGGAAAATGCGAATGGCCTCAATACGTGCAACAGGTGCAAACACTTCAGTATAATCAATGCCTTCTTCTTGATAAAAACCTTGAACCACGAGCCTTGACTTGTTTCTAATCACAACACCTCTATCATCTGGCTTGTTCCGGAAGACCCACTTTGTACCAATTGGAACCTTGTTTTCTGGAAGATCTACTAGCTGCCACACCTTCAGCTTTCTGAACTGTTACAGCTCAGATTGCATGGAGTCCACCCAACTTGGATCTGCTAAGGCTTCCTCTATATTTGTAGGAACGGTCTGAGATAGGAAACACGCGAACAAACATTCATTGATCAATCCAGACTGATGACGAGTCCTCACTCCATCCGTAATAGAACCAATAACAAGGTCATGCGGATGATCTTTTAAGGTTTTGAAATTTGAGTCAAGGTTGAGGGGTGCGGGTTCGGTGGTTTGAGGTAATTCATGAGATGAAGATGGACAGTCGGGTTGATGCATAGGCTGTGAGGGTGAGGAAAGATTTTGTTGGTGAATTTCGGAGTGAGGGGTGATAACGACTAGAGGAGGATTGTCATTTGCTTCAGCAAGGATAGGAAGATTGAATGACTTGAATAGAGTATCTGAATCATAAAACCATTCTGGTCCGGACCCGGTGTTGGGAGTATTTGATTCTTGCCAGTCAACATAGTAGGATTCCTGCACAATTCGAGTACGTTTGTTATAAACTATATAAGCCTTTTGAGAAGAAGAATACCCCATAAAGAAACACTCGTCAGAGATGGCTCCAAATTTCGTAATTTTAGCTTCGGTATTCAGCAGTGTGCACGAACATCCAAACGGCTTAAAGAAATCAATCAGTGGCTTCCTTCCATGATACAGCTCATAAGACGTCTTCATCTTATCTTTCACGATTAAGACGCGGTTCAGCACATAGGACGCACAGTTCACAGCTTCAGCCCAGAAGATAATCGGCAGCTTTGATTCTATCAGCATGGTACGAGCAGCTTCCACGAGTGTGCGATTCTTTCTTTCAGCAACTCCATTCTGCTGCGGTGTTCTTGCTGCACTGTATTGTCGAAGAATCCCTTTGTTTGCGCAGAAGGAATCAAAGATCTGATTACGAAATTCAGTGCCATTGTCGCTTCTGATAGCCTTGACTTTCTTGCTTCTGGAGCTTTCCACGGACAGGATAATGTTCTGTAAAGCTTCAGTCGTATCGCTCTTTTGCTTCAAGAACCTAACCCAAGAGTACCTGGAATAATCATCAGTGACAACAAGACAGTAAGATCTTTTTCCCAAACTTGGGACACTAATCGGTCCAAATAAATCAGTATGGAGCAATTCTAAGGGACTTGAAATGGAATTTTCAACTTTTGACTTATGTGGCTTCTTATGTTGTTTTCCTTTAGCACATGAAAGACATTTTTCAATGACAGAAAAATCTTTGAAAGGAAGACCTCGGACCAAATTGTTTTTGACAAGATTATTTAGAATTTTGAAGTTTATGTGTCCTAAACGTCTATGCCACAAGAAGCACTCAGATACAGAAGCTTTTGAAAGTAGACAAGTCATGGAGGTAGAGTGAGAAGCAGTGGAGTTCATATTCAGCAGGTAAGTGTCATTGATACGAGGTGCACGCATCGCCACCATCTCTTCGGGCACATGAAATTCAGGCTTGAGAAATAGACATTCATTTGATCTGAATAACACAGGAATGTTCTTGTCACAGATTTGTGAAACGCTTAGGAGATTAAACTTCAATTCAGGAACATAGTTAATGTAACACCCTATTTTTTTTAAAATATATTATATAATATGCGTACGTAAGAAAATTTAAAATACAAATAGAATTCAAAATTTGTTTTACGTATCCACACAGATATACATTTAAAATTGATTTCATGGTTATCACATAACCACAAATGTGATAGCTATTAACTATTAATATTTTTAAGACCCTCGTTATCTATATATATATATAGATTCTATGGAATCAACTTCTGTTATCGTGAAACAGTCGATCAAAGGCGAGGCAAAATTAGTTAACGAGATATTTCCGGGTTACGAGATCACAAGAACTTGTCATTTAAGGTTTGGATTCTATACAACTTTATGTGTATGAGTTTTGATTTTCTCTAATTCGTAGTAGGAAATTAAAATTCATTATTATGTGGCTCTGAATGTGGTTCTGAACGTGACTCTGAATTTGTTCACGAATTTTATATTGATTCTGTTATTTCGGAATTTGGCTCTGATCTTGGCTCTGAATGTGGCTCCGAATGTGGCTCTGAATTAAATGTGTTATAGTTATCTGCTTTGATTGCGTTATTATCGGGTTTGTTACACCGATTTTTAGATATTGTTGAGTATATGTGTCTGTATTATTGTAATATAGTTGTTATCCCACTCAGTAAAACGATTTACTGAGGCGTATATGTGCTTGCATGTACGTTAGGTTACAGGGCTATTAGGGAAGACACAGAAGATCGTTCAAGAAAGTGAAAAAAAAAAGTTATTATTATTATTATTTTTTTGTGTGTGTAATATAATGTGTTTTGTAAAAGTTTTGGTATGATGTAAATATTTTTTTTTATATTACTGGATTGGTGTTTGATTTCTGATGTTGTATAAGTGACACGTCAGCCCTAATCGGGTTGGGGTGTTACAATTATGGTATCAGAGCTCAGGCTCTTTCTTGTAGAATTTTTTTTTTCTAAAATAAACTTCTAAGGTAATTGTATAGTTATGAAATTTATAATTTTTATTCGACAAAGTTATTAAATTCGTTTTGGTGTTATTTGGTTTTGTTTTCCAAAATCTCGTGAAACATAAATTTTAATAAATTCTTTTATTAAGAAACCACTTTTCAATTCAAAAGGTATTTTATGACACATTTAAAATTTAACTTCAGTTTAGTATATGAATATAGATACTGACATGAATTGATTTATCTTGAATTTGAAATCAAGTAACGATGTTGTTGTTGTTGTTTTTTTTTTTTTTTGTATGGATATAAATAAGTTTTGTGATAAAAAAAAAAGAAAAAAAGAAAAATAGTGAGGCAACTTGTAGAAATCGGGGTAGGTTTTTTTAGGCCTTGAATAATCGTCATCGCCATGCTAACACGACCTTTCGTTGTAGATGCCTCCGTATAGAAGATCGTACCGTCGTAGATCTGGCACGTCTTCCAGGCGCCGAAACTTTGATGAGGCAGTGCAACGCGCAGTTGAGGGTTTGCTACCGGGCATTCTGGAAACCGTTGTTCAACATGTTCATTATGACGCGAACCATAACCCTCCGACGCCTCCACGTTCCCCGACACCTACACGTCCCCCAACCCCTCCACGTTCGCCAACGCCTCCCCGTTCTCCAGCCAAAAGTAGCCAAGGAGATACTGTTGTAACACCGACTGTCAATATTCACAAGTGGCTCTCAAGGTTCCAAAAGCAGAAACCACGCTCATTTAGCTCTGCGACCACACCGATTGAAGCACAAAATTGGATTGATCACGTGGAGAAAATCTTTGAAGTTCTAGGCGTTGGTGATGAGTTTAAAGCAAGATTGGCAACATACAAGTTGGAGGATGATGCGCAAACCTGGTGGGCATCCGTCAAGCATTCTAGAGGAGGAGATACGTTCGCTGCTACACTTCCATGGGATGACTTCAAGACACTGTTCTTCCATCAATATTTCCCTACGGCTTTTAGAGGTGAATATGAACG